>VXAA01004704.1:157537-191280 GCA_013399115.1 Anseranas semipalmata
CTGCGCGGAGGGAAGCAGCGGCGCACCCGGGGCTCCGAGCAGCCTCCCCCGGGGCGGCGGCCTGGCCGAGCTCGGGGCGCCCGGCGCTGCGGGCGGCTGGGGAAGCGATGGGAAGGAGCCCCCGCGGAAAGCGTGAGGCTGCGGGGGAGGCGCGGAGGGGACGGCGCCGCGGGGCCCCTTCCTCCCCGCGAAGGCTCCGGCTCCGCCGCTCGCCTGCCGGCCCCGCGGCGTCGGGCACCGCGGAGCGATGGCAAGGCGCAGCTGATGGCGCTGGGTCCTGCAGGTCTCGACAGCCCTAGGGTGCCCGCTCCGGGGTGCGGCGAACAAAAAGCCGCTGAGAGCCGGGCGCCGGTGTGCACAAGCTCTCCTCTTGTCGACAGCATAAATAAGTTGCTGTTTACTGCAAACAGTTTTGGAACTGGAGTTAAGGCAGCAGGAGCCTACTTGCAAGTTTTGTCTTGGCTGGTAAGACGATGAAAAGCAACGACTGTGGTTCTGCTGAAAAGCCTTTGGTTGTTTAACTTCCTTTCGTGATATCTGTCTCCCTTAATCTGACCTTGGACTGAAAGCCTTACCTGATATTCTTGAAAAATCTTGATACCTATTTACCGTTTTTATACTTGCAACTACTTTAAATGGCTGTTTTTATCAAACCAACAAAGGGGTCCAGTAGCATTTATTATGAGCAGAAGTGATGCAGTCTGCAGGTAGGTCTGTTAGCTGCTGCACAATCTCTTTCGAGCACACCTTCGCCATCACGTATAAGACGAATTAGATGTATTAACTGGATAGGGATGCTTTTTGAAATAGAAGTAAACTGCTTTTGTTAGAGTAATTATTAATCGTATTTCAGAGATTTGAACTGATTTACTTTATTAGGTCAGCGATAAGATGTTTAAATTGTCAGTTAAGGAGGCAATAGATTACTTTTTCCTCCGTTTCCACAACTGGCAGTTGCAATAAAAGAGAATGCTGAGAACAAAAAGTAACTCATGTCTGCAGCTTTTTAAAACATTGTATGCTACACAAAGCTGCTACAGGGTGGCTGGATAATGTGACACATTGGCATTGCACTGGCTCCTGTATTAACCAGGTCAATGCTTTATAATTTAGGATTCTTAACAACGACTTTGGAAAAGAACTAACGGTATACTTTGGTGTAAATGAAATATGAATATAATATTGGTATTCCTGTTTTATTGTATTACTTATTCACACATTTAAGTACAAATATGTACAAATGAAGCTCTACACTGAGGTTTCATGTAGCAAACTGGTGTCTCCTAGAAGTTGCGATAAGTGAGATGTACTAAACTGAAGGAGCAACGCTTTTTACCACAGTTTTAATCTTGAAGTACAGAATTGTTCATTTTTTTGTATGAGTAGTCTCGTCAACTTCAATGGGATTAGGAGTTCTTGTGTGAATCGCAGGCTCTGACCCTGTAAAAAGCTTTGCTTAAGTATAGGAAAAATGGCACCACCTTACACCTTTGTCACCATATTTTACTCTAAATTCTAATTAATAATTTAGATATGTTGAAGAACATGGATGATGAGCTATTTTACATAATTTTATCATCATAGATTGGGAGCATCGTTTGCAAGTAGCAAAACCTGAATTAGACAGATCATTCTCAAGTTTTGCTGATTATGCCTTTTTTATTACACTGAGATATAATGCAATCTGTAAATACTGGATATGATAGTGAAGACACAGCAGAGATGTTTTGAGGGGACAGGGAGAAATTAAATCATTATAATTATTACTCCTGTAAGCTCAAGGACTTCAGTTAACGTGAATCAAAGCATATGGAGCACAAATATTTCCTGGTTTGCGGAAACCTCCTTTCTCTTCTCCCCCATTATACCTAACATAGGTACAAATGTTTCCTATAGCCAGTGATGTTCCAGCTTTCCTCTGCTATCCCCATCTTTTAAAAAATAAATAAATAAATTCATAGCTGCCTAATTTTGCAAAATTTCACGTCTGGCAGTTTCTGAAAAACATGGATTTATTCAGCACAGTATTCAATGTGATGAATGCCACCTAGCTGACTATATATATTTTTTTTTCTCCACATGGGTCTTCTCATAGCACTTGGAGCAAATGTGGTCAGCCAAGACCTCATTTACTTCACAAAGGGGAAGAGTACAAGGGCTGTGGGCAGGGTGTAAAGTGAAGGTGTTCTAGACATATGAGACCGAATAACAACATGTAGCTTTGTAGTGGAAGTTCTTGTCCCTAACTTGTTGCCTTTGTCTCTATCATTGCAGCAGCATAAGTACTTTCCCTTCTCTTGTTTCTTGCCCGTGGGGCACTGACTCTGCTAAAGCCATCTGCCACTCCTTGTCATTTTATTGCATGCGGTTGACAGCTGCAGGTGGGAAACGGGCTGGTTAGAAGGGAGCAGAGGTCCTATTCATTGGCTACCAGAGACCTCTGTTGGTAACATAAGAAGATTATATTTTCAGTCCTTTTTCTTATCCAGAACTCATCAGAGTATTCTTTGTCAGTGTTATGGAGAGCATGAAAAGTGGTGGTCAAGTATGAACGTCAAATTGGATGTGGGACTTAGAAGATCTAGAAAAGTTAAACAGATTCAAGTTGGGACCCTTCACCCATTATGAAGTTTCCCTTACAAGATAGATGGTGTTGACTACAAAGTTTTGGTGTTTTATATAAAAAGTAACCTGCTAGTAGGCCATCATTTAATCTTGCTGCATTGAGGTGATGCATCTTTCGTGGTGAAATTTCTCCTTTTTTTGGAGAGGAGGAAGAAATATTTTTTGACAAGTGGACTTTGAGATAGAGTGGTGACTACTGTGCTCAGGCGAGTAAGTAGATGTAGGAGTACATTTTGGAGGACAGTGGATTGTAGGATCCTGGAAGGTTGGAAGTTCTTATTTCCACGAGACATTTATTACATGTTACTAACTTTTTGTTTAATGTTGCCCTCTTTATGCATATGCATAGTAGGACCCGCACAACCTTAAAATTATGCAACCACATTTCTTAATGGGGGTTCAGTACATTATCACTGACGATTTCTTTTCCCCTTTGTATTTTGGGCTAGCATATTACTGTTAGCCTAAGATGATGTGTGAAATATGATTTACTGACCTCAACGCATGTACACGGTTTTATATAATGAAATGATGATAACTGGACTTAATGTTGTAAATATCAGTATTTGAGCAAGAACAAATAATCTTTAAATGCATTGAACTTCTTTTTGGTTGTGCATATTTTAGAGGCAAAATATTTTTCTTGTTACTTTATAGTTGAATATATACAAGATGAATAGCTTGTGTCCAGCTTGCATCAGTGTAATGCCACTTGGTACTAAGAGAGAACAAATTTGCCCAATGGCAAGCTGCTTTTAAGTGCTGCAGTGTCTGCTTTTTAATCAGGGCTTTTAATCAAACTGGAGGCAGAAACAGGAAACAAGCAGCTGGCACAGTTACGTCTCCTTTGGGACTTGCTTTCAATGCAACGATTTATTAATGTGCCTTAACCATTTGTATTCTTGCATGTTGTCATGAAAAGCAACTTTTTTTTGTACTCTTTAACAGAGGGTTTTTTATTGTCTACCAGTTAATTTCTTTCTCATATGTTATAGCCAGTATATTGTCCTGGATTTTCCTTTGTAGGAACTGGGACAATAAGCACAATGATTCCATGATACAACACCACAGGCATTCAGACATGTCTACTGAAATGATTTGAACATGTTTTGGAGCTACTAAACCTGTGCAGGTGCACTGAAGTGTAAGAGATTGCAAGCTTATTTTGGAAGATCTGATAATTATAAAGATAAATTTTCCAGAAGATATCTGATATCACAGACTTAAAGCTGTGAGATCGCACTGTACATACGATCAGTCAACAAATTTGAAACATTCTAAAATGCATAGATGAGTTGGAGAAGTCCATGATAGTTTGATGCCAGTTCTAAAACACTTGATTCTGGAAATTTATGCTGGGCTTTGGAACTCTCATGTTTGAAGGTGTTGGATTTGGCAAGAGTGTTATAAAGGCAGTAGATTTTTCTTTTCAATAGAAAATATTTTACAGTTGCAATAAAATTTCCACACCTAAGTCAACAATATGTGTTTTAGTACAGTGTGCTTTTCCATATGGTTTCTATGCTCTAAAAATCTTTGAGGTACATGCTAAAAGAAGATCATTTTGTAACGGATATGACAACTTCAGAAGCTGAGTTACAGAAATATTTACTGTCAGCATGACGAGCAACATTTTTAATACTGCTTGTTATTCTGTACTACCTTCTATTAAGAAGTAACTTTTGTTTTTTAATCCAATTGTGGCAACAGAATATTGCAAACATAAAAATACTTCATTAGCTTGTTTCAATATTGATTTTAATAAATTGCCTATATGCTAACAAACTTCATTGCAATATTAAATTTTCAGGCTATTGCATATTGGAAAAATGTATAGGATGAATGGAGCTTCATTACAGAAAGCTAATATATTTTAATTGCAGTAATATGGCAAGTACTGAATCTTCTGGACAGTAAATCAGGCTGGTCTTAATTTTCTTTCTTTCCATACTTCAAGTGACTTGCTCAGAAAAATATAGACTGTTTAGATTATGCCACAGCTCCACATTTTAGATCATTAGGCTTAGTATAGCTCAGCAATATTGTCTGTATTGATAATTCTGTATGAAACTTGACATAAACATATACAATTATTATATTCAATTTCTTTTTTTGATACATAACACCTATTTTCACAAGCAAAGTAAATATTCAAATTTAAAACAGATACTTTTAACCCTATAAAGAATCCCATTTAAAATTTCTGGTAGTATCATACAATTGGCATAATTAGAACTGTAATGTTTTATTTCTTTAACAATAATATTAAGGAATATGATGAATATAAACTCATACAACTTAAAATAATCACTTGATATTCAGTTCTAAGCAACTCAGTTACATTTACAGCTTTATTTCAATCACAGCTTACGTGAAGCTTTTCCTTCTGTAGCAGTTAAAAATGCATATAAAGTACTCATTCTTTTTTCCCGCTGAATACCATTATATGATATCAAGAAGACAATAAGAACTTCTTTGTTTCAGCATCATTCTTTGAATTAATACTTAGGTCTTTCTGATACATTTTTCAAGGTTGCTGAGGTGCAAAGTCTCACAATCTGTCTTCAGTCTAATCTGGTTTTACTTAGCAGATCCTCAGTTACTAATCAGCCAGAAGATGTATTATATGATGTGTGTTTTTATTTGTCTTGTTCTTTCCAAACATAGATAAGAAACTTTTCTTGAAACCTGTTTCTTTAACAGAATTTTTACCGTCTCTGTCCACTGTTTGATCTGTAATATTACTAGAAATTGTTCTATTCGTCTATACTTTTGTTCATATATACCTAATTTTCCTTGTTGCATTACCAATGTCAGCTTCTCATGCCAACTTTGTGCACCTCATAACTTTTAAAGTTTGTTGGCACTCCTTTTCCATTTTTCCGTTTGTTCTACAGTATGTTTTACGTTAAATTGTTGTATTTAGGTCATCCAGAATTCTTTCTGAGATTTCCCAGTTCACATTTGTCTGCTTTTTTTTTTCCTCCAACTTGAAAAAGCAACCTATATAGGATGCTGTATCTGTGTGTATTTGTATTACTTGGTGGTATGTCATCTTTTTACCCATGTTGACGTGCATATAATCTGATAATTGTTATTGGCCCATAGACCATTACCATTACTAAGTGAGAAATAACCATAAAAATGTAATCTTGGCTTTCCTGTAGCGTGCTGCCTGACTCACCTCTCTGCCTGTTCTGTCCTTCCTGGGCAGACTTTAGATATTTTTTTACACTTCAAAATAAAACTTTAAATATTAATAGTGCCACGGAAATATGCTTTCTTCTTATCAAGTAGAATTCGTTCTAATGAATTAAGGGTGTTCATGCAGGGAAGTGTGAAGTCGTGTTATAGTTCATGTTCATTATGATTGTTATATTTTCTTAGGAGGGTTATACTTGGTATAGTTCTATATCATAAAACACTTTGAAGCTGTCCTTAACCTTCTTCTATACTTCTTTGCTTATGTTTTAGGTTCCATCCTTTTATCTGTCAGTCTCTTCTACTCCTAAGTGACAAAAATGACTAATCTTATCTTTTAAAACAGTGTAATTAAACATCACTCTTGAAGTTTTGAAGGAGGACAAATATATTTTTAACATTTTTCACATCATCTAGGTGAAAGGAATGACATTATCTTACTGTCATATAATGTACTATAATGTGTAAATTAGGATCAAATTCAAATAGCATTTTACATGGGTTGGTTTTACTTGCTCTTTCTTTTCTGTTGTGATATAGAAACAGTTCTGTGACAGTTTCAAATTGTTCCCCTTAATTTTTTTTTAATCATTTGCTTGCTACTACTTCTTAAAAAGTAATTAAGCAAGACTTTATGGACTTTTCTTTCCTCTTTTCCTAAGATTGTGACAAAAATTATCTGAGATAGTATGCGATCTGGTTATGCTGTTTGAAATGCCTTCTATAACAGTCTTTGCCTACATGATCATAAAAGACAGTTAAAACATTTTAAGAAGTTAATATCCATTAGGTAAGCAATAGAAACAAATCCTATGTATGCCTCCAGTTCATTGCAGAGCCCATTCTGCTCCACGTTACAACATGTGATCATCCATGTGAAGGAACATTCACATGATCAGCTATGTCCTGATAAGTGGCATATTTGAAGAAAAAGATTTTGTCTGTTGATCCGGTACTTAGTCAGCATCTACCAAGCAAGGAAGATGTGTTAGGGGTCAACATCAGATGTTGGAAGATGTCAGATCAACAAAAAATGAAGTTCTCTAATCTAGACTGGTAACAGTCTTTTAATTTTGAGAATTAAGGCTATGGAAACTTCATGTATATGGCCTGTCTTCTTAAAAAGGACAACATTTTTATTATGTAAACATAATTTTTATTTATTATATATACATATATGCATATAAGGTATATGTTAGTTACTTAGCTTCCAGGAATCTATCAGAAATATTTTGATGATATGAACATGTTATATATGATATTTAGATGGATATATAGAGAGAGATTTTGACAAGCTAGACAACGTGTTCTATGGACGTATGACTTTATTTAAGTTTAAACAACATTGAAATATAATTATATTTTTTTCTTTATCCTCCCAAAAAAAGGGTTTAATTGTAAGAAATGGATGCTAAAGGATTACAAGGAGAAGATAAACTGAAGATGCTTATAATTTTACTAGCATATTTGGTAAGTAAAATTTTTTTTTTTTCAAGATGAATGTCGAAAAAAAAAGACTGTATCGGACACAGAAATGGTGTCTTTTCTTTTACACATAACCGCTAACTCTGAAACTCTTAAATCCATATACACAGTCAATTACATATGTATTTTTTCAATTTAAAAGTAAGCTTGGTCAGCTGCATTGTGTCATTTCTTGCTGTTCCTCACACACAATTAAAAAAAAATGAGCCCATGAGCCTCTTTATGGAAGAAGGGCTGGACTAGGACAGAAAATATATGTGAATATAGTGCTGTGAAGGTGATATTATTTCACTTCAATGGACATTTGCAGTGACAATCTCTTAGTACAGTATGCTATGTATATAGTTTAGGAGCTTGAATTGTTCAGTTGATCCATATAACATAGCATAGCACACAGTTACATTGCCTTGTGAGTATACTTCAACTTTGACCTGCAGAGACAAGCTCTAGAACTAAGGCTAATTAACACTTCATTGCTATCAGAAAGGCTTTGGTCTTTCTGAAAAGACTAATACACAAAGTAAGAATTCAGAAGCAATTGTGGAGAGCACTTTCTGTGATGCAAGCCTCTAGACATTAATTTAAAATTCTGTTGAGAGAGCTCACAGGGTTTGCTAATGTTCCTGGGTAGGATTCCACTGATTATACTGAGACTTTGCATGGTTGATATTACAACTTATGGTATTCCTCATAACCTTAGTTTCTGGTTTGGTCAGATAATGTACCTAAATGTCTTTGAAGGCAGAAATTGGATTTTCTATCATTTGGCCGATTAAAATATAGCGATACTGAAATTTGGGATAAATAATATTCGTAAAGATTTGGGGTGTTTTTTAAGTGTCTGAAAGATTTGAGTGACCTTTGAAAAATTCTAAATATCTATATTTAAATAAAAATATTTTAGCTTGTCCGTTCAATTATGGTAGCATAATTTAAAAAAAACNAGTGTCTGAAAGATTTGAGTGACCTTTGAAAAATTCTAAATATCTATATTTAAATAAAAATATTTTAGCTTGTCCGTTCAATTATGGTAGCATAAAATATAACATGGTGAGGATAGTTCTCTGTTATGAAAATTGTAGCTTTAATAAATGGTCATATGCATTTTTCATAATCTTGAGTAAGGAAAGGAACTTAAACTTGTGTTCAAACAACTAAGTGGTTAGACTTTCCACAAGTGCCAAATATCAAGCAGGTCTTCTAAAACTTGTAAAATTGTTGGAAGTCACTGAGGACCTTTAAAACTCAGGATATTTATCCACATTTGGAGTGAACTGATTAATTATCTTTGCCATGTTTGAAGTTTTTGATAATGCAGAGGATTGTTTTTAAGAAACATAAATTTATTTCTCATACTTAGTTTATATAAATTTTATGTTAATTGGAGATTAATTATATCTTGGTGAGTTTTTTTTATTATCATCTTTTTTTTTTTTTTCTTTAGCTAAGTAGGGTAATTTGTGAGACTGGAGATTGCAGAGAGCAAGAATTTAGGGACCACACTGGAAACTGTATACTCTGCAAACAGTGTGGACCTGGAATGGAACTCTCAAAGGTAAGCAGATCATGCTTTCTTGACTTCTTCTTTGTTTCCAATAAATGTTTTGATGTTTTGACTTTTGAACCTTCTTTGTTTTTTCAAGTACAATGTTTTCTGATTCTTTTTATATGAAATCTTCAGTCAAGAAATGATGCCATTAATACAGTAGGCAGTACCATTAGGGCACCTGGATCTGGGCTCTCAAAATTATTTTTTCAAAGGTGATTTAGCCTGTTTTTTCCCCCTTTGTAGCACTACAGAGAATTAAGACTGGTTAATTTCACTGTGTAGATGAAAATAAGAAAAATGAGTTTCAAACTAGTGATTAGTGCAGACCTCTGAAATGTGGAGGCTTTACTTTGCAATGCCTACTTTCAGAATTGTTTCTGGATTTTAGGTGAAATCGTCACTATAGACAATGTTTAAATGTCTTCTATACAGCAACCTGTCTTAACAGAATAGTATACAATAAAAATAAGGGCATAAACATACAAATGCCAAATAGGACTCAAGTGAGATCTGAAATTTTTCATTAGAACAGGTGGTCTGTGTTTTCAGTAGCTCTTTGGTTGCAGCAGTTTGGTGTGTTGGGAAGCTAGTTTCAAGTGAGGCTTAGTTCCTTTATCTTCCAAATTTTTAGTGCCATAAATCTAGTCTATATTATCTGTGTAAAGTAATTAAGAAGGCTGAGGCAAGAAAAATATGTAGCAGTATGTAGAAAGCACGTAAGAAGTCCTTGTTAACATTGTGGAGAAAGAAATGTTGTTATGGTGAGTTTTATCTAATTGTTTTTTCTTTTAAAACTACATCTCTTCCAAAAGAAAATCCCTGTGGAAGTTTTGGAATTAGCAGTTTGTGTTTTTTTGTTTTTTTTTTTTGTTTGTTTTAGGAGTGTAGAAGTGGATCAGTGGAGATGAATGGTGACTGAGGTTATGGACTGGGCTTCAGTAGGCCTAGAAAGTTAGCTTGGAAAAACTTCCAGCAAAATTCCAAGTCTGAGTGCAAGTGAGGAGGGAGATCTTAGTTGCTTTCAGCACGGAAAAAGCAGATGCTGTGTATAAGCAAGGACACAAACCAATGAAGGAAGATGTAGTTGAAAAAAGAAAGGAGAGAGAAAGTGAGAGAGAGGTGAGGAGAACAGAATGAATTATGAGTGATGAGGAGACTGGATGTTTTGGGGGAGCAGCTGTGTCACGCTAGAGGTGTAAAGATGGTCAGGCAAAAAAGAGGATGCAAGCTGATATCGTGAAGGGAAACCATTTTTGAGAATTTTTTTAACATGAAACATCACTAAGTCTGGTGTGTATGTGTGTTTAAACAACAGGGAAAAAGAAGCTTTCAGCTTGCTTTCTTTACAGTTCTTACTATATTCAGCTCTGGAAAAAAGCACAAGTAATGTATTGTGGTTTGTAGATGGTTTGAAAGGATTTAATTGAAGAAATTCTTATGCTTATTAATCAGCAGAGGGTGGCAGTCATATTGGACAGTGACACATTTTCCCCATCTCTACACTCCTTGTTGCTTGTGGTCAATGAAATATTTAGCTTAATACTTTAGTGAGGATTGCTTTCTATGTTAGACAGTATTAGTTAAGGTGCGGTCATACAAACAATATTGTTGAAGCAGTGATTTGAAGATAACTAGTGGTATGGATGTGCTTTTGTTGGGATGTTTGCTGTTTTGTTTTTTTGTTGTTGTTGTTGTTTGGATTGGCCTTAAATTTGAGGAATGAAAGGTTGGGGGCAGGTGTTAATTTAGAGACACATTTGCAAATATGGCACTTTATAGCTGCGGTCCTATGTGCATTGATGTAGCATACTTACCTAATTGCCAAATTAAAAACAAGCATAGAAACTAATACCTTCAGTAATTACTTGTACTTTGCTTTAAATTTAATAAAGAAATGCTGAACTATAACAGGAAGGTTATAGTTCGCAGTAGTACACTATTCAAATTATGTTTTTATTATAACTATTTTTGTTCATAATCTGATAGTTCTGATTCTTAGGACTAGTTTCTCTGAAAATATGAATGCTTAATTGGATTTCAGTGTGCAAGCAATTACTTCTCCCAGACATGAACAGGCTTCCACATAGCATTATTTTTTGCCACCACATTGGAACTGAAATAACTAAACAGTCTTTGCTCAAACCTAAATGTGAATGGAAGCATAATTTTCTTTAGAGAGAGATGCACAATTTTCTGTGAATCTCAGCAAAGGATGTGATGCTGTGGTTGTTACCAAAATGTAGCCTTGCTGGACTACAGATTGAAGGAACAAAGTATTTAAAGGTCAGAATGCAAAGGAAAAAGGGATTTAATGATCTACTTGAAGTAATTTGCAGCATAGGGTATGGGGGGGTGTTTGCTTGTGTTTCTTTTTTTATATATATATGAGAAAGTGATGGTATAATTATGCTATACTTTAATAACAGTTTCTTGGTAATTATCACAACTAATGTCTGCTGTTTTCCTTTCAAATATTGACTGCTTGTGTTTAAAAGTCTTACAGATAAAACTAGATGCACTGTTTGTTGTGTGAGCATGACTATACATCTAAGTATATAGTAAAATACAATGCTATATTAGTGTGTTTTTATCTGAGTTGTTTTGTTTTCCAAAAGTGTTTTAAGAATTGACTGACAGGTTCCAGATGGATACTATGCCTTAACAAATCTGTTGCTGCTGAACTGATCAACAACTAATTTATTGCATACTTAAGTATGCACGTACATGTACTTCCTTACTTTTGCCTCTATAAAACTGAGTATGTGATGTTACAGAAATCAGTCTTAATATTATCTTACCTAATCATAATATCTATTTTATGTTTAAACTTCCACGTTGTGGGTTTTTTTCTTTTTTTTNATAAAACTTGGTTAAGTCAGCAGGCAGTAGTTGTCCCTACACTTAAGGAAAGGCACAATGACAACAGAAGACCAGACTTGCAAATCTTACGTAATGCCAGCTGCACAGGTGGCTTAAGGTATGGTTAAAGCCTGATCAAATTACATCCTATATGGCAGTCCACTCTGTTCAGTGCTTTCTGTTCAGAAGCATTGAACTGACAGTTTTGGCCCTAGTAAGTTCTTTCTGCAGTGCGTTGCCTGGGCATACGGTTGTGCCAACACAGTAGATTTTTAAGGTGTGCTAGAAAACAGATCATTGAACTGATCACTTTTAGCCTGGATCAGTCTCATGATCAGATGAACATACAGCTCTGCCTCATGATCAGCTGTGTCAACACAGATTAGGACAGTGTACAACAAGGAAGAAAAAGCAGAGATGAAAGGGAGAGAATGCCTTAAGCCAGCATTCTCACCACATACATGGTGATAAATACTGTCACCAGGAGGCTGTTGCCTATGGGGACAGAGGCACCTTGAGGGCTGCTGAGGCAGAGCTGTTCTTTGCATCACAGGTTGCTTCCTTGTGCCAGGTATGTGATGAAGGAAAAGGAGACCTGCATCATAGCTCAGAAAAGGAATTATGAATTAAACAGAAAGGTACTGTTTCGAGCTATTCGTGAATGTAACAGTCCTCACAAAGAAAATGGGGTGGTGTGCTATGGCTGACATTGTCCCCGTGAAGTTACTGAGAGCAGTCGCTGCTGCCTTTAGCATGTTAACCAAGTTACCATGTAACTTTAAAGCAAGAGGGCTGCCTGTGAAGAAGCTTGCCATATGTCAGCACAGCAGAGGCTAACGTGTTTCAGGGTCAGTCCCCTGGAAGCTGGAGCAGCTGTGTATAGGCATGTCAAATCTTACTGAGCATGAAACTTTTCTGACACTAACTTTGCACTTTGCCACAGGAGCTAAATCTTGTATTAGCAGCACGCTGCTGCAGCCTGTCCTGCTCTGTGACTTCTGTTGATAGAGGCAGCTGGTTATTGGAGTCTAGATGAGGCAGATCCGCAGCCTGCAAGCCAAAAGTGTGCTATTTAACAAGGCCATACACTCAAAGGTATTACTAAAAACTTACCCTGCACCAGTGTAGTGTTGCAACCTGTTATATAGCCTGACTTTAATGAAAAGAATCTTAATAACTGGAATGTTTTTTCTTGAGAATATCCGAGTATTCATGTAATCATGATGGCCTAAGTGGAACTTCTCAGTGCTGTACAGTCTAAGGGCTTGTGTAGGCTGAGGTTAATCAGTGGAACTAGAAACAAACTGTGAAAAGTACTGACAGATTACAATCTTAATGATGCCTGAAAGAATTTTTAAATGAAATTAGATGTTATTTTAGTTGAAAGAATGTTTAAAATCTAATTTACTGTTAATTTACTTTCTATGCTGCATTCAACTTTTAGGGAAAAACATACCCCGTAGTTCCATTACCCTTTACAGTCTGCTGTACTTTTGGTCCTTCTATCCGAGTCGCGGTCTGGGTAGCGTATACTGAAAGAAAATGTTTAAAATTGCCAATGTAATATTTTAAGAAGTGTCTGTATTGTATGCCTTTAAGCTTTTTTAGCTTGAAACTAAGTTATGAGTTTAGTTACTTAGTTTACTACAGATGCCTGTGTGGCCTTGACCAGTCATTTCCCTTGGTACCTTAGTGAAATCTACTTCTGAACAAAGTTGTTCTGGGGGTAAACATATTAAAGGTAATGAGATGTCAAAGTACTGTGATAGTGAAAGCTGTATAATTATCCATATAATAGAAGTACATTTGAATTTTGAGATTTTTTTTGTAAATGAGTTTTAATGCAGTTTTCTAAATTAATGTTTCTGTTTTCTTGGTTTGTACTGCATATCATTTGAAAGAGAAATTTTTCATTACTATTACCTAGTAGCACTGATGGTGGCACTGAAAAGGGGAAATGGAAAGGGAGTAATGGGCTAAGTGTTCTTCACACACACACACACACACACACACACACACANNTTTTTTTTTTTTTTTGAAATCTGGCTAATGGAGATTACAAGTTTTATCATAAGGTGAGCTGTGACAGGAGACAAGCACTTTTTTCAGAACATGGGTGTGAGGGTAGGAGGGTTGAGGGGAGTTGGGAACTATTCAGTTCTCATCAGCTGTATAACTCAACAACTTTGTAAACAGAGCACTAAGAAAACCGATGCACATTAGTTTTGCACACGTACTGATAAAAGATGAGCAGTCAATTGTTAGTATCTTTGCTGGACTGCTAAATTGTAAAGCCCCAAAATTCAAAGGGTTTGAATCCATCGTCTAAATAATATCCTTCAATTTGGGGACTGTGGTTAATTATGAGTACACATCTGTTAGAAGTTCTGCCTTGTTTACAAGCTTAAATATTTATTTGCACCTGCCAGGCAGTTAACTACCTCAAATATTATGTGAACATAAAAAGTACATATATAAAGTTGTAGTTGTTATGCATTACATCTGCAGAATTCCTGGCAAAGACTTGGAAGTCATCTTTGAAAACAATGGTGATGGTAAATTTCTTGGGCAGAAGATTTCTTTATGTTGCATCCCCCATTTTTACTGCTTTAATAGTAAACCACTCTGCATTACAAAAGACCACTGAGATGTGTCCATATATCCCACTATAGCAAAACAGATCTGTTAGAGCTAGAAACAACTTAGTCAAGCTTGAGTGGTTTGGGCGAATGAGTTAAAAGCGTTTAACTTTATTTCCTTGTATTTGCTTGTTCTTAATCAGAAACTTCAAAGGTAGTCTGGAAAGGAAAACTTGTAATTAAGTTAATTTAAGCCTTATATTTGAAAATTTCTAGGACTTGGGAGGGACTGTTTCCAAGTGATTTATCAAAAGATCCAAATATACAAAGTTTGACTGTGTATCATATAACACTGCGTTTGGATGAAAGTGTATAGCATAAATAATTAGAAAAAAATGTGGTAAGGAATAATGAGATTCAATGAAAAAGTTTATTTAGACTTAGTAAAAACAAAGTGTCAAACAGAAGATAGTCTGGTTCCAGTTCTCAGTGGTAATCATGTACCTTTGTTTAAGGTCTTGCAATTGTATGAATGAAATTGAGTGTAAAACTGAGCGGAGTAAGACATTTTTTAGACAACATAAAATAGAACTGCTAGAACCATCATTGTTTTGACATTGATTCCTAGCAGAAACCAATAGGTTTGGAATAAAATGGCAGGAAAACATTGTGTGGCTGAAGTCGATTTAAAAAAAAAAAAAAGAAGAAGAAGAAATTGAAGTATATTTATCCCCATTTGTATACCAGCTTTATTAGGGGCAATATCTTGCAGAAAAAGCAAGCTGTACAGTATATGAAACTGTAATATACTTTTTTTTGTTCGCTAACTACAATGACTTGTCTGTTTATTCCTTAATATGAATAATAGTCAACTGGAAGAAATTACATTTCAGCTTTTAAAAAAAAAAAAGGGGGGGGGGGGGGCTAGAAGTTAAAACTTATTTCTAAATTTTCCCCTGTACGTACTATTATGTTCGTAGGTCTAGAGATGGAGGGAGAGGAGTATTTTGAATGTCCATTTGCAGTTGCTTTCTTAGAAGTGTTCATTATCTGTATACTTGAGTATTTATTCTCCTTCAGAGGACAATAAATATATTTTTAACATAAAAAAAGAAATAGAAAACTCTTAGTATGTCCAGTAAAATGCATATTAAGAAGTTGTTTATTTCAGGTACTTTATCATATCTTTGTGATACAGATTGGCTGAATCCATCACAGATCATGTTTCATAGATGGTCTCTCAAGGCAAAGCCTTGGAGAATTCTGTATGCATTTGTCAGGTTCAAAGCCTTTTACAGCAGCAGGTTTGCTTAGGTGGGTGACTTTGGAAAAAATCATTTGCATGCATGAAACATGGATGTATTGTGGACAAAACCGGTAGAAACCTTCTTTTAAGTTGCCCCAGTTGAAGAATTCCTGTGTTTTTCCACTTGGGAAGATGCACTATACTTCCACTAAGACTGCATGCTGTAGAAAGAGGTCCTCATGTTGTCTTGCCCGCCTACTCCCTTCCCAGTACATCCTTTCCAGTAACTTGATGTATTCTTTTTGCTGTTACGTGGTGTGTCACTAATGCATCAAGTCTAAGTACTGCAAAAAAAAAATTAATAGGATATTCGAATGAGAAAAGTAAGTAACAGCTCCCAGTAACTTGATATCTCTTGGGGGGGGGGGGGGGGGGGNGATAGCTCTTGATAATCAGTTTGTAGAATCCAATCCCCAAATTCTTAGGCATTGTTGGACACAGTGTTTCTCTTTGCAGCCTGTCAGTCCTATTAGGTGTCCTTTTGCAAATGAATGGAAAGAATTTCATTAAATAATTAAATCTGGGATAAATAACCAACCATAACAATATTACTTCTATAGTAAAATACCATGTGTCCCTCTGATCCTCAGAGCTATTAAACTTTTCCAACGGGTTAAGAACTGTTAGAACTGGAGTGGGTTGATTTTCTGAAATTCTTAGTGGCTAAGCAACATTTCATGCCTAGTTGATGGTCATTAACCAGCTCTGTTTTATTTGGTAACAGAAATTCTAAGCCTTTGAAGATCAGTACACTCTATTTGGCAATTAACTTTATTCACCTTAGCTATGAACCTTAATATCAAAGTGCTTCTTTGCTGTATTTGTAACCGAGTAAGTGCCTTTATACTTCACTTGTCCCAGTTTCTGCGCTTTCACATGACTGACCTAATTAAAAAACAGACAGCTCAATAATTCTACCATAAGCTAGTAATAATGAAACTGTGGGAGTCCTCGAAGCCCTTTATCATTCAAATACCCAGTGGTTTCTTGAATAAAGTGGATGACTAAGTATTACTTATAGAAGTAAGGGAGATTATTAGCAGTGGAAGACACATTTGAACTTGCTGAAAGGATGGCTTTTGTCTCTAGAAAGACCTACTCTCAGTAATAATTACACTAGGTCTTCATTTTATCCCAGCATTCTCTTCTTGTTCACTCTTTCAGTGACTGAATAGCTTGCTGTTGCTTGTTAATCCCTACAGGAATGCGGCTTTGGATATGGGGAGGATGCACAGTGCATGACATGCAGGCCAAACAGATTCAAGGAAGACTGGGGCTTTCAGAAGTGCAAGCCTTGTCTGGATTGTGCACTAGTGAACCGGTTTCAGAAGGCCAACTGTTCTGCCACCAGCAATGCGCTATGTGGAGACTGTTTACCCGGGTAAGGCCATTTCTGAAGATGAGACTTGAACAAATTCAAAACTAATTTGCATTAACATTTGCTTGATGGTGTTTTCCAGATGAATGTTTGGATGGGTCCTTTATGTATGTAAGAAGGTTCCATGTTCTAATCTTGGCTTTGCCAGTAACTTACTGTATCATCTGAGCAACTAATTGCAGAATTCCTATCTTAATTATCCCATCTATCAAAATAGATAATTACCTACCTGATTTACTAGAGAATTGTCTATACAATGCCTGAGTAAAATACTTCCAAATATTGAGTGTTACTTGTGAGTTACTTCATTGCTTCAAAATGTTTATTTCATTATAACACACACAGTTACCTTCTTGAAGAGTGATCATGTTATTTGCTTGCTTTTTTCCCTCTCCTTACGTTAATGCATAATAATTTTCATACATGTATATTTTTAGGCAGTAGTTCAAGACTAGTGGTTCATGCTCCCGAATTTCTGTAACCGTTTTGGCAAATTCATGATCCTGACTGAAAATCATTAATGGATCTGAAGGAAATGTTTTGGAACAAATTATAACAGTGTGGAGACTCACCGAAACTGCTATGTTATAAATCAAGAGCTGTGCTTAGTTTGTTTGATCTAGTCATCCCAGATTTCTGTTGCTAATCTTCTCCATTTGTAGTATTAAGTTGTAAGATCTTTTAAAAGACTATCCTTTACATAGTGCCAAATTCTACTATTAAAAAATATCTGCCATGAATTTAAGACATTTCTGATGCCTTTTTGAACTATGGGTTGGTAGTTTACTTGATAGATGTAGGTTATGAGAACCGATTTGCAATTGTAACAGCCTTTATAATTTCAAAGTATTTATTTGAGAGATGCTGATGAGTTTATACATTTATCTCCTATATATATTGCAGCCATTTATTTTTAAAATTATTTAATACCAGCTATCAATTACCTGAATGCTGTTGAAGCTCCTATGGTTACTCCTCTCAAGCCAGAAGTGAGGTCTTTTCATTTAAAAACAACTAGTATAGCCTTAGTAACTGGCATTAGTTTAAGTCACAGTTTAAGAAGATGCAGCCCCAGGGATTAGATATTACTGACAATGACATCTGATACTGCCTAAAGCCAAATGATTGATTATGTTCCTATTGCATGTTAATGTACATGTATTTTAGGGCTTATTTGACTGCTAGACAGGAGAAAATTTTCCTATGGTGTAAATATAAGCTATATTTTTGCAACGTGGGAAAGGAAGGAAAAAGGAAGCCAGAATAAAACATGAATTAGGGGTAAATCTAAATGGTGGGACCTGGTTGTGCTTCTCAGTATTGTGGTCTAGATACATGTGTTGGGTACATGTTGAGCTGACAGCTGTTGCCACAACCTGCTTTTACTGTCAGGAAAGTTGGAAACATGGGTAGGCAAGTCACAGGTCACCTAGTCTGGACCTTATGGGGGATAGAACTGTAGAACATGGCACCACTCATACCTGTCCATCAGTTTAGATTCTGCCTAAGAGAATGGAATATACAGCTAGCCAAACCAAATGGTTTAGCTAATGTTTTATCTCTCAGTAATCATAGTTACTTCTGTTTTGCATTGTTTTCCAACATGCTATTTCCTGTTTTTCAGCCTCAAAATGATGCAGTGACCATGTCAGCTACAAACAATTATTAACACATTTCCTTCAGAGTAAATGATCACAGTGGCCACTGCAGTCTTACAGTCTACAAATCTGTTTCTCTTCATGTCGTTAAAGCATGAGTTTCTTGAGCAATTGGAAAACTGTTTGGTTTAGCTGATACAGTCTTCATATTTTAATGGCAGTTGCAGTGTTTATAATTTAACATAAGTAGAGTTAGTACCTTTTACTTAATGTGCCACTACAGAAAACACTTAATTCACATACTAAACTTGAACAGACCACAGCTGTTGATTCTGTTTTAGCACTAATGACTAGTTGAGAGAAAGCCAGACCTACTTGATTAGGAAGGTATTTTAGATAAGTTCTTTGATGTCATACTCTTATACAAACTTGAAATGTAACACTCTAAAGAAAGTCAGAAACTTCTGTTTTTTCAGTTGATGCTACTCTTAATACCTGGTTTAGGTGTGCAGCCTTCTGCCTGCCACTGCAGTCAATAAGTTCTTCAAACATCAACTCAACAGTAAAGTTCTTGAAGGGTCTTTGGAATAAAGTCAGTCCTTGGGTATAGGGAATCTGTCCTTAGGGATTTTAACATTTGTTTTTTAATGTTTTTGCATTAATTTGTTTAGGAATAAGTAGCTGGTTGGTTACTTTGCTTTAGAGTTCTATTCTACTGTTCACCTGTTACTTCTGGTGGCCTTCCATTGCTACTATTTATCTGAACCATCTGACTGAAGCATCTTCTGCTTGCAATAGCAATTTTTTCGTACCTTGAAAGACTTTAACATATACTTAATAAATTCTAGATAGCAATTGGGAATATGAAAATAACACGGAGTATTGGATAATGTAGACTAAGACTCATGTAGTGACTTTGTTAGTTTGCATGCTGTGATTTTGCATGCATGCTGTGATTTTGGTTGGTGCTAAAGGTCTTCTTGGAGGAGAAGGAGGAGCCCGAGAGGGATAGTTGGTTTGTTTAAAATATAGTTCTAAAAAGCTATTTTTATTGTTTTGCTGTTCTACTGAATAGATCAAAATCATTGTTTTCTGAAGATTTTGTTACAAAGTATGCTAAAACTTTTTTTGGGGGGGGGGATGCCCTCCTGTATGAGTACATAAATTAATCAATTTCAGTGACTTTTCCTTCTCTGAACTGGAGGATATATTAGGGATTTTAACTAGAAAGCGCTGACATCTGATTCATAATATGTTGGTGGTGAAAACTACCTTGCAATATCTTGTTTGTTTTAGGAGAGTTTTGTAGATTAATCAGTTCATTTTTATTTTTTTAACATGTAAATAGACATATATAATATAAGTTCATCATGCTTCCTTGTATGTTGTGTTCTATGTGGAAAATTGGATATCGATTTCTGTGTGTGCTGAAGTCTCTAGAATTGTTCATTTCTTATATGAATATAAGATTAGAGTGATTATGAATTTGGACTAACAGATTTAGAATTTTTCCTCAATTTATTTTTGGTCTACTGCTGTACTTAGTGATTAATATCTACTCTACTTTTTACTTGTATTTTCTGTTAGTTTACAATTGTATCAGGACACAGACTGTCAGAAGTTTTCAGTTGTAGACGATTTTGACATAATGTTCAAGCATCTGATTAACTTTTTGAGGAAAAATTACTATTTTGTCATTCTGAATTATTCCTGTATCTTCTAGTTTTTATAGGAAGACCAAGCTTGGAGGCTTTCAAGATATGGAGTGTGTTCCTTGTGGTGATCCCCCTCCTCCCTATGAACCTCACTGTAAGTGCTCCTCACCTCCTGTTGGAGACGACTTAACTTTTTTACTTGAGAATGTTTTCTCTTAACTTGAAAGCCTGGCCAAAAAATGAGTCATGCTAGTAAAGAATTTCTTTTAATGGCTCATTTTCTTGTTAGTAAATCATCTTGTGAATACATTTAAGCAAGTCCAGCATTGTTATTACAAGGTTCCCTTATATGACCGGTCACCTGAGGATAAACAGTCCTCTGTCATACCACCTCATTGAGTCTAGTTCTGATGCTATCATGTTAATTTTAATTTCTGTTTTGTGCTAATACAAAAAGAAAGGCAGACTTCCTACTTGATGGTAGGCAGAGGGTCTAGGTCTTAGTGAATATAAGTTCATTCCTGACACCCGGAAAGGGTAATTTGTTGATACCTTTAGAAATAACTTCTGTTCTAAGGTTACAGCAAGAGAGAATGGTATAGATAATTTTTATTATAGTGTTACATGCATTAAGAAGGAAATAAGTAATCGGTTTCTCTCTCCATTTGTGGCCAATGAGAGGATATGAATCTCTGTAAAAGGAGAGAACCTCTTCATTCTGTAACAGCAGCTTTTTAATACTTTTTCCAGGACTGTTGGTGGTCTACATCCCACCAAGTTTTTAATTCAATAAAAGGAGTGAATTATTCTCATTGCATTTATTGGTATCAACTTTATAATAGGAAAAATAAAATTAATTCAGCATAGTCTTGTGGAAAACCTTGGATTTACTTGTCTCTTTCTACAACTGTAAAGTTATGTTTTGGAGCTTTTCCCCTCTTCCAAACAGAAACAATTGTTTATAGAAAGAATGAGTTGTCAAGTTTCTGAAATGCTTATGTCATACATGCTTACATGCTAACCAACCATTAAAATCTTTAAAAACTGAAATCCTACTATAAAGTACAATTACAGTATGTCACTGTGGTTTTCAGAATTTGTATACTGGTTTCTCAGGTCTCTAACATAAGCTGTCTCAGTGTAGGAAAGTGTATCTGCCTTCCTCAGAGCAGCCTAGGAAGTTATTCCTAGAGTGGTCTGTAAATGAACTAAAACCTGTTTATGAGAGTTTCACTTAACATCCCCCATCAAATAGGGGAAATATCTCAGTTTTAAGACTAAATAGAAAGCATACTTCTACAAGGAAGTATAAATAACAGCCTGTGAAAGTAAGTTTTTCCCACCTAACTCTGAAAATGTTTGTTGTTTATTTTAGTCATTAATATATTTTGATAGTTAATATTTAAGATTGCATTAATCACAGTTAAATGGAGACAAGCCATTTGATGTATGGGGCAAGGTCTCAATTATCAGCACGCTAAGTTCTAATTTTCTACCTTTCTTATCCTTCTTTCTTTCCACTGGGAAACAGAAATACGAGTTAGCTGCACGAATATTTGTCTATTACATATGAAAAGGAAAAGCTTAAATGTCCTGTTTCAATGAATTGTCCTGTGAGGTGTGTGGCAAACTTTTATTTGCTTAAGAACATTACCAAAAGATCACAAAGGCTCACAGCCCCCTGCCTGGACTAAAGGTTTGTGTTAAAGCTGAGACATGGATGAAGTCCTTTCAGCACTAGGAGTAGTTGATTATTACCCAGTTAACTATAAATCTAAATACTTGCTTTTATCTTCTTTCTTTCTGTAGACATTTTAAAACAGATCTGGTTTAAATATTTACTCATGGAAAAAATGAGTTTGTGAATTGCTAAAGGCAAAGTTGAAAGGATTCTATAATGAGCAAGTAGAGAGTGTTAGAGGCCAGGAGAATTGCTATCACCTTTGTGTAAACTTTAAAGGGGAGGCAATGACTTATGTGTGTTTTAGGATGTCGGAAATTTAAATACACAATGATAGTTATATTTTAATTTGCTTAGTTCAGGTAAATAAACTGTAAATACCAATCCTATGTATAGGGGCAGCATCTAAACATTAGATTAGAAATGAAAACATGTTTTTAAATCACTATTTATGTTCACTTTCTAAACTGAAGACATTTCTCTCAGCTGTAGACATTAAGTTTCAACTGAATGACAGAAAAAGGAGTAATTTGAACTGGGAACTAGAGTGAAAACCCAGTCAATCACAGATGTAATTTCTGAAATGTAAGGCAGCATAGATTGTGCCAAACTGGTGTCTGTGCAGCAGAGAAACAGTGATGTAGATGTGATTTGATGATTCTTTTTTTTCAGCAGCAATTCAGGTTTGCAGAATTCTCCCTCCTGTCTGTTCAGGCCAGTGTTGTGCTGTCCCAGTGATTATGCTGAAACTGTTCCTGAAACTGCTCAGAAACTGCTAGATTGTGAATCCATCCATAATATGAAAAAAAAAAAAAAAAAAAAAAAATCATTAACCTAATGATAGACAANAAAAGTAACTTCTTAAGGTTACTTTTAAATCTAATGAGTTTGTTAACCCCAAAATGTTTGTGCTAGCACAACTGAAGGAAGGATGTATGAAAGGCTGCAGTAAGGAGCAGAAGATTTTCCAAAGATGATATTGCTTTCTTTGAGCAAGCATTATGTTATCAGCTTATCTGTATTAGCAAATAAGCAAAAAATGTAATAAACCATACTCTTCTTTTGGTCAGAAGAGGACAGCAGATAAAATAATTGTATTGCTTTAATTTTAATCAGCTTGGCTTGGCTATGTCAGATATTCCTACAAGTGTTTCTTGTTGTTTTGTTCAATTCAAAACACAGAGTTGCATCTGAACCACCTGATTTCTTTAGCCCCTGAACAGGCAGAAGAACCTGTGACATTAAACTTTTTCAAGCTGTTTTTTGAAAACATTTCCTACTCCTTCCACATTACTGTTCATTTCTGGACCAATCCACAGTCAGTGGTCTATTCCTGCTATGTGCAAGTTCAGTCTAGAATTTGGCTGTACAAACAGTTAAATTGGAATAAATTGAGGGAGTCGGGGAGGAGAGGAAACTAACATCTAGGCGCCAAGAGCATTTTACAGCAAAACCACCACCGTATTAGCACCCCTTGTCCTCTAATATTAAAAAAAAAAACATGTCCAACCTAAGTCAGTTCTCCTTCAGGATTTCTTCTGCTTTTCTTCATGGCATAAAACAAGGAGTATTGGGAAGCTTGGGGTAGCAGGAGTGGGGGTGGGATACGGTTCAGTGTGGAGCTTGGGAAACTAGCCTCTACATGTTCCAGGAAATAAATGCATTCTTTGCTTCAATGAAGCAGAAATGTTTTGTTGAATAAATCAGAGCAGTGGAAATATCTACAGTTTGATGGTAACATCATGCACACTTGAAATAATCCTGCACTCAGATATAAATGTGCTACTATTTTTGCCGTGAGCCATGTTATGTGATATTGATTTCAGTGATAGTAGATTCAGATATAAAGAATATCTCTAATAGCAACTTCAAACTTGAAAACAAAGTTTTTACTAAGATGAGGAATAAAAAGAAAGATCATGGCTTGTTGAGACAAAATGCTAGTAGCAGATCATAGTTGAAACATTACATTCCTATATTATTATATTTTTTTTAGTTTACTTCTGTATGCTTACAGAATAGTATTTCTGAGAATTAATTGTAGGTGTCCAAACCTGCTGCTAAATCCCACTCTTTAAATCTACAAGGTACATTGTTTCAATAATGAAAAGTGCTATCTAAGGCATAAAATCTGATGGTGTTTCCTTGGTGTTACACGTAGCTAATATAATAATATATGTATATAATAATAAAAGTAAGATTTGGTATAAGTCTACTTATTTGAATTTACAAGATTAGGATCTGTGGTTTTGTAAACTTTCACATAAATTAATGGATATTTGGGACGTACTAGGACTATACTTCAGAGCAAAGTAGCTCAGACAGCACAGAAGATAAAAAGCTAGAAATTACAGTCTGCAGGAGAATATTGTAGGGTGACAAAATACATGATAAAAAGTAATGGAGGGGCTGGAAGCTTGCTGGCTATGTATGTATTCTATAAAATACTTCTGCTAGTGGTAAAAGAAAAATTCCCACTGTCTCAACTTCGCTGGATTTTTTTGTTATTTCTTTAAACATAAATACAGCATTTTAACTTGAGAGTAATTTTTGGATGACATTCAGTTCCACACTAGCTCTTCTATTTACATAGTGGAATTTTCTTTTTCTCATATCATTCTTTTTTTTTCTGTTTACAGAATATTGTGATTTGAAATATGTATGTGAGACTCCAGATAATGTTTTGCCAACTATTAAGTTTTTCTTTGACTTTTATTTGGTCGCTTTATACAGTAAACTTCATTTTACTAATGCAAAGCAGCCTTTGGAGGTAGGCATTATCCCGTGCATGTTATGCAACTAGCAGCTGAAGGTATATAACAAATGAAACCAATCTTAATTATTTGGTTCTATTCCAACATGGATGTCCATCTTATTTCAGTATTTTTTTTCTGCTTTGGGGTGACATCATAGCATCTCCTCATAATCCTCTTGTCCATGTTGGACACTGTGATAGAAAGCAGCTGGAATATTGTATAAACCTTTCGTGAAAGTCATAAGGACTGACAGCTAATTTAAGTAAAGCTAATAGCATCTCTAGCTTATAAATACCGGTACTGTTTTATTACAGAGACATTAGCTTTCCATTATCTCATAACTGAATTGTACACTTTTGTAAAAATGTAATAAGTCCGTCTGATATTTTCCATATGTGACCTGATGGTAGGGTGACTTATCTTCAGGAAGTCTGAAACAAATTTGACTAGGTGTTTCAGAGAGATGAGAATTGCTATTCATGTCTTATAAAATTTTATTACAATGTTATTTCTTTCACTCATCATAGATCAAAGGGAGTTAACCTAGAAAGCCTAAACGCTTTCATTTTCTTGGTATTAATAATTTCAACGGTTCTGACCCACTGGGGAAAGATTTGTGCACAACTTAGTCAAACAGCTCCTTTTCCTATTTTGAATTTGCTTTGCATGCTGGGCTTTCCTCCTAAAACAAAAAGCTGTAAACAAAGAGGAGGCAGATTTTTTTCCTTCTTCTAGTAACAGAGTCATTACCTCTAAAATCAGTTATGATAGTTCTGAAACATTACTGAACGGAGAGGAAAATGTAAATTCATTGCATAGTTTTATCACTTTCCAAAACTTTCTCCTTGCCTAGATCAGATAATAGCTTTTTTTTTTTTTGCATATGCATTCCCAGCCTATTTTCACTAACTTGTGTTGTTCGTCCCTTTCATTTCTGTGCCTGTATACATAGAAGTACTTCATTATGTAGATGCTTATCACTAAATAGGTGTTACAGCTAGTAGACAGATATCTGGACAGATATAGAAGTTTACCTCATTTCTATCCACCATCCCCTCTACTCCTTGGAAAAAGAAAAAAGGTGGGCAGGAAGAGTGCACCAAAAGAGAAAGGAAAAGAATTTCCCGTAGAATGAAATTTAGTTTAAAAATATTGCAATGACATTACATTTTTGAAATGCTGAAGAAAGCATCCCATGTTGCTTTGCAAAATGATACCAGCCTGGACTTCTGGATTCCTGCGATAGGTTGGGGGATTTAGGAAACCCTGTCAAAGAGCTGCAACTCCCAAATGCAACAGAATTTCTGTGTAGCCAGGCAGACACTTTGCCGAGGAATCAGAGTTTGAGAGCCTACATTTCCAGGCAGTCTAAGCTGTTTGACTTTTGTCCCCTTTCTTGCACTACCCTTGAACGTTTTGTTCCATGCGGTTCACTTTTTACGAAGGAACACCTCTGATTTCCAATCAGCTGTAATACAGCTCAGAGCTGCAAAACTATAGGTGTGAAAGCTGATCTAATGAATTATCTCCCATACTAGTTAGTAACTTCCGTAGAATGAAAGTACTTAGTATATAATTTCTGCTCTGTTATGAAAGCTCTGTATGGTAGAGGGACAGTGACCTGAACAACTTCAGCAATTCTGAATAGGTGTTTGAAATTCTCTGATTTTCATTGAAGCTCTTGTAAAGATATTAGTCAAGATCACTTATTTATTTTATTTTAATGCTTCCTACCTCAAATCTAACTTAGATTTCTTTGCACCTTGAAATTCACTTGGGGAAATAAAATTTCAATTAACCCAGTTCGAACTACAAACTAAAAGAATTAAGCTAAGAATAAATGCTGTAGAAATATGCTTAGTAGAGGCAGTGTTAGCGTTGTGGGGTTTTTAGAAGCACTTAAGCCTTAATATCCAAATAGACGTAGGATCCTGACTCCAAAATTGTCACCCGCTGTCCTGCTCAACAGCTACCTAACTGTGCAAACACTTAAAATCCCTAGAGACCTAGAACCATTCACAGACTATAGTCTGTAGAAGTATTCCACTGTGTCTGGGTCCAGGTGGTCTGGACACATTGCAACTTCACATTAGACAAAAGGGTTGTTCACTTGTTTTCCCCCTGACTGCCATGGAAAGGAAACACTTACTCATGGACTGAGCAGGATGCTCTTAATAGGTGCCTAACTGGAAGAGACAGACCTCAATCTGTATTATAGTCCATCCAAGAGATAATGGAATCAGAATTTAAGAAGGCACCTACAGAGTTCTCTATACTCCTTAGTAGTCATCCCAAAACTTTTGCAATGTTGAGCAGTTGTGTGTCCTGCTGGCACTGAAGCTATCGGGATCTACAAACTGAAAAGTCCATCTCAGGACCATCTGATCTATTGTGTCTTCTGATGCCAAACTTGGCAAATCAGGTTGGGATATCGACTGGGAATCCTTTTCTCAGTAACTTCTTTGAGTTCAGAATGTGATACACAAGCCTGAAAAAGTCCAGGATTCTTTCCTTATTGTGTTGACTAACTGTGTAATTGCTTCTTAGATCATAAGTAGGTTCCCAGCATTGTGCATGCAGCCTAGACAGTCCAGCGCTTAGCATTGCAGGATCTGTCTCTTCTGTGATCCTAGTTGCATGTTTTATCAAATTAATGGTCCAAATATAGCTTAATTGTTCTAAGAACATATCACCTATCTTTGCTGCTTGGATATGCCTATGAAAGTATACCAGTAAGAGTATTCATTTCTTAAATGGAAATTTGTTCAAATAAAGTTAAGAGATTGAATTGGATTTTTAAAGTAAAGCTTAAGCTGTAGGTTACTGAATGATTAATTTCCATTTAAATGATTTTCTGACTAATCAGCCTAGCTTTCTTCCCCACTACCTGCTTGTGTGAAGTACAGGTGATGGGGTCAGACTTTCTTTTTCAATTATTCTGCTCTTTAATCTCAAATAATGGGCAATCCCCTGTTCTGCTTCTTGCTACATTTGTCTTAACCAGATGCGTTAAGACTGATCATAGTAGGTCTTTTCTTTGTGTCATTTTTAAAGGAAATTGTTAAACTTTTCCTTTTATTATGTACTGTAACTATGCAATTTTTCTTTTAGCAAAATATTATTTGTTAGATTGTTTTCACACACAATCCATCTAACAGCCTTAATTATGGCATTGTGAAAATGTATTTTGGTCAAAATGTAGATGGGAAAGTTGCACAGTAAAGAGAGGGTTTTGTTTTATGAAATCTCTCTGATCATAGAGAGAACTACTTAATGGAAAAATAAACAATATCATAAATAAACAATATCATAAGCTCACTTTGTCCTGGTAAAAGTTATGCTTTTTATGTAGGTCTGAAAATAATACTCTTTCCTTTGATCCAGGGACAGTCACATATATACACTTTATGCAAAATGCTATTGATGCTAGTAAGTAACAAGAAAAGGAAGTAGAATACTCATTATCTTAATATGCCAATTAAGATATTTGTATTTTTTCACAATTCAGAGTTTACTGTCTCTCTGATGGTACAGACCCATGAAGATCTCTACTTCTATAGGTAGCTAAAGAATACTGTAGGTCTTCCACAAAAAAACCAAAACAACAAAAAAAACAGTAGTTCTTTCCTGTTTTTACTTTGTGCAAGACTGTGATGCACCACAGATGGGCTGCTGCCATAAGATTTCCTCTTCCAGAATTGGTGGGCTTGTGTCACACCCATTTGTGCTGATCGACTCTCACAGATATCCCTGAGACCATAAGAGGCTATAGATAGGAAAGAAAGTGCTTTCTTGCTGGCAGTCAAACTTTTCCTGTCGTTCTTCATCCATATCAGTTAAGTTCTTAATTTATCTGAATTTGGCTGAACTAGGTTTGTTGGCTGAACATCTGTCAGAGTGTTTGGTAGTTATCATCAACTATATGGATCATTTCTTTAATGCCTGCATCATACTAGTCTCTGGATCTGTGAAAGAAATTTCCTTCTTGGCAGTTTAGCATTCTTTTGAGGAAACTTTTTCTTCCTTCTTCTAGAGTATTTTACAAGAAATGTTATTTGTTCACAATTGTATTTTGTCATCTTCTTTTGTGATTCTTTATCATTGATATTAAGCTTAAAAATGAAGATTGTGAAGAGTTTCAAAGCCCTATCTTCCCTTAAATCTGCCATGAATTTCAACCAGTGAG
Organism: Anseranas semipalmata; assembly: GCA_013399115.1. Lineage (NCBI taxonomy): Eukaryota > Metazoa > Chordata > Aves > Anseriformes > Anseranatidae > Anseranas > Anseranas semipalmata. The sequence goes on from VXAA01004704.1 coordinate 186,396, forward strand.
CCACCTTTCTCCCAAATGAATATATTATACTGAATTAGATTCTTTCTGCTGATTAATCCAATTCAGTTCAGAATTATAATCTGGATGAATCTGAACTCTTTCTGCGAGAACAGAGTGCAGTTCTATGCACTTAAGGTCATGTTTCTGAGAACAGAGAGTTTGTCAAATATTTAACTACTAAAAACAATTAAAGAAACATACTGAAGGTGTTGCCAGTGGCCCACAAGAACAATGGTCGTTTTTTCTGTCTGCTAAAAATAATTTCAGAGTTGTAGGTTCAAGTATTATTGCACACTTCATAAAATTTTAAAGATCCAACTTCTTAAGAAGCATAATAAAATTAAAATTGTCTTCTTCAGTTTGTTTTCCTAAGTGAACACAGTGTACACAGTAATTTTGTCATATATTATTCCTTTTAAAAACTCTTGACCCTGATGACTAATATCTGTCCATCCTGAAAGGGCTCAGATGAGGAATTTTCTGATTTTACAAAAACAGGTGATCTAATAGTGAAGGGGGAACTACATTAGTGTCTTTACTGAGAAGGTTGTAGCATATGCTCCTACCACATTCTTCAACAGCAAGAAATGTACTGAAAGGAAACTACAGTTTTAAAAAAAAGGTAATTTCTAGACCTCTTGAAAGTACCTATTTGTTATGGTTGTGGAGGGAAACAGGAAAATTTGAACACTAGAATTTTGAAACCTTAAAAATCATCTACTCTAATATAAAAATTATCTACTCTAATCTAGATTACTATTTGTAGTCCCTACTTAGAAAGCTGTTAGCAATATAATTATTAAATGATTTTCAGAGTGAATAGATGCAATAAAAATGGCTTCCATTATATAAATGGAAATCAACAATAAATTAGGAACGGAATCTTGTTTTGCAACACTATTTGTTCATAATCTCTGCAAATGTAATGTATACAATATGAGCATAATCCAGTAAAGTTTTAAGCAGATGGTGCAAAGCTGAGGTGATATTTGACCAAGCTGAATTGCACTGGAAGGCATTGGCTTTGTAGTTTCAGCTTGAGAACTTCTCTAATTATGTGTAATGCAATTTTATCTACTAAAGCATGTATTAATGTACTTAAGAGCACAGAATCACAATGTTAATGTCTTTGAGAATACATACCTTGTTGCTTACTGTAGAATGATGAAAATATGTAGCTTGATATTAAAATGGACATGTCAACTTGTGATTTTAAAATAAATTGAATCACATTCTGTTTGTTTAATTAATTCACATCACAAACTCATTCAACTGTTAATAGAAGTTTACATAAGTGGTGCTCATCTGGCATTCAGAAGGTTATATCAAATCACTACACGGTAATGTATAGGGCAGAATCCCAGAATTTGTATCTTTGTTCTAACTCACAGCTGGCAACCCTACCTGCTAATCCCAGTGGAAGTTTCCGTTTGAAATACAAAACTGCTTTTGAACTTGTGTATCCCTCCCCACAGATGTCTGGGGCCTTGATGATGTGTGTCTTTCATGATTCCTTTTAAATCAGGGACTGAAGTGTTGCGTGAAGAGTAAAGTTAGGGTTTCATTGCCTGATAATGCAATGAACCCTTGAAATATGCATTTTAAGAGCATATTTTATACAACAAAAGAAAACTGAGAGTGACCAAAATACTTGGTTTTATGTGTTTTTGTATGGTAAAAATTCATTGTAGAGAGCTTACTTCTTTATTAGGTTAAAAAAAATCCTTAGTGTGTAGAACGATCAGCTTTGTAGTTGCAGTATTCACTTCTAGTTTGTTCATGTAAAATAAGAACAAGCAGTTTGCAAGCATATTTAGTTTTGCTTCTTGACATTGTTAAGTACAGTTACAAAACAAAATTCTCATCTTAACTGCAGAGTATGAGAATTTCTATATGTTTTTTCAAACCAGTTTACCATACTTTTGTTTCTAGTAGTAACTTGTGCAACCTTTCATCTTATGAGTCAATCCTATAATTAGTATCCTTCTTTGCCAGAGGCATACTGAATGTTTGTTTTAGGTACAGAACGTCTGCAAGAAATTTAACTTAATCATTACTTTTTAATGTAAGAGCTGGTTAGCTCAATTACACTAGATTAAAGTGAACTTGAAATTCCTGAGTTACAGAGAGGGGGCTAATCATTGACCTGTACTGAATAAGTACTATTTCATTTTTTTCTTATGTGTACTTACTAATGTGGCTAGCCCTTTAGTCCAATCTTGCAATGGCTAAAAGTAATTATCAGTCCGTTGTATAGAGTGGGTTTGCAAGGGTCTTATTTCACTTGGACGTTTAGGTTGATCAAAATTATTGCAGTATTGCATGCATTGCGGTAAAGCTGGAAAAAAAAATCAGTTAATTTTTACTTTGTGCTTGAGGGTAATCTGAAAAAATAAGTAATAGTTACAGCTTTCCAGTAATATTTTTTGTTGGATGTTTTGTCATTTTCTAATTACAGAAACATATATTTACTTGAAATATATTAGTTTAATACCATGTTTTTAAGCTATTCAGACTGAAAATATTAGTTTCAATTTATCCCATATAATGACCCCAGCTAATTCTGGGAATGGTTGCGTTAACACCACTTCAGCAGCACTGAGCTTTGGTGCCTTCCATATAGACACATGCTGGTTGCTGTGGCTTTTGGATACACAGCCTCAAAATTGTGACTGATATGAGTTTAAAATACTGCTAAACAAATACGTGATAGTGTGTTGTTTTTTTTTCTTTTTTCTTTTATTCTGGTTTGTGCTGGTAGATACTATTGGCTATGTTGCTTGGCTCCAAAACATGTAGTCTGAGTTCCTCCTACATTTCTTCTTTTTTATTTTTTTATTTTTAAAAGTGGAAAACAGGGAATCCATCTAGGTTGAAACTTTCAATATTGCTAACTGTCTAATAAGAAAATCACTGAAAAGCTTAACAGCACTGAAATATCACTCCAGGGGAAATTAATGGCCTGGAGGACTGGAATGTATGGGAAATAGGGTAAGATGCCATAGCCTTAAAACAAGAGTAATGCACTAAGAGCCTTAACAATAATGATTCATTATAGACTAACACCTCGTGAGCTAAAAATGACCTAATAGAAGAAAGATCTAGTGTGCCTACTGAGCACTTGTCCAATTCCAGTTGTTCCCTGCTTGGCTCCCCTTTAATTTTTCTGGTGATAGGCCTCACCCATGCTGTTACTGGTTCACTTATGCTAAAGCAGTGCCCTGCTAACCGCCTCTTTTATGAAGATTGTAGAGCAATCCTACATGTTATTTTGGGCAGTGATGTGTGCCTTTTGTCTGAGGTATAGGCTGTGACTATTTCTTAAAAAGATTATCTCTTTCTTAAATAAAAGGTTCCATCCACCAATTTAATAATGTTTCACTTAAGTCCAGTAGTATAATTGTATGTACATGCTAGTGAATGTACATATATTAATAGTTACTATACCTGTATGTGGAAATTTAGGATGGAATTCATGCACCCTAATTTAGGCATATAAATATAATTTAGGCATGTATGTTAAGCTCATGCTTAACACTGAACTTGTCAGCCCAGTCTCCCACTGGTGATCAGTGGAGAGAATTAAGTACCTCAAGAGTTCAGGCAAGCCAGATAAGGTAAGCTTCTATAACTAACACTAAATAGTCTTTCAAGCCTGTGATTCCGTGAAGTCGTTTCAGGCAAATCACTTCTCTGGAGTTGTCTATTTCTAGCTGTGTTTTATAAAGAGAGACTAAGGTGAGTAGCTCCGACTTTGTCTTTAGACATTTAGATTTCTGAAGTTAAGAGTTTAACTCTTAAGAGTTATTTCAGTGAGTTGCCAATATCAGGTTAGATGAAAACTGCAAATTCAGCACTGAGTGATTGTATCCATCCTCCTAATACCTGATCTTCTGCTTACCTATATTTTTTTTTAAGGAGGGAAATGGAGTTTTTAGAGCATAGATTTTTTTTTTCACTCCTGATAACTTACTAAAAAAAAATTAAATTAGAAATAAACGATAAAAACACTTTTCTGATTCTTTGAAATGTTTCTTACAAACCAAAGCCTCCATTCTAAGAAAAGTAACCTTGACAAAGTTAGTATATGCTAGAATTAAAGGTCTGCAACCATAATTTGGTTCCTTCACATGTAGTCACTGATACAGGTTTTATTTACATTATTGTATATGTTATTTCCCACTGGGCCTTTATTCATTTAAAGCACAGGCTAGGCAAAACCTTTAATTCTATGTGTGGCCTTATTTACCATACATTATTTTATATTCCATACAGAATTTGAGTTACTAATTACTGCCGGGCCTTTCTGTATTTTTTCCACTGTAAAGCAGTCATGAGAAATTTTCCAGTTGATATTGAATTTATCTTCACAATAGGATAGTGATGTAAAATGACAGTGTCTGTTACAGAGTTAGTGAACTGAACGAGAGCGATTAAAGTCAAAATAGTGAAATGTGTCCAAAAACCTTAATTGACAAGCCCAGAGTAGGATGCCTCCTTGAATGTGGTTATCTCTAATGGCTACAGCTGTAAGCTGGGGGCCTTAGGCTCACTTTATATTCAGTGATGGGAAAAGATCAAGGGAAGTGTTTGTGGTGGTTTTACCCTGCTGGGCAGCTGAACTCGACCACAGCTGCTCTCTCACTCCCCCTCCTCAGAGGAAGAGGGGGAGAAAATAAGATGGAAAAGGCTCAAGGGTTGAGATAAGGACAGGGAGATCACCCACCAATTACTGTCATGGACAAAGCTGACTCAGCATAGGGAGATTAATATAATTTATTGCCTATCACTAGCAGACTAGAACAGTGGGAAGCCACAGGCAAACTAAAAACACCTTCCCCCATCCACCCTCTCCTACCTCCTCCCCCCAAGTGGCGCAGGGGAA
>VXAA01004704.1:191643-220989 GCA_013399115.1 Anseranas semipalmata
TGCTGCGGCGCCTGGAGCCCCTCCTGCCCTCCTTCTGCACTGACCTTGGTGCCTGCAGGGCTGTTTCTCTCTCATGTCTCACCCCTCTTTCCCAGCTGCGGTTGTGCAGCACTTTTTTTTTAAAAAAAAAAAAACGTTCTTCAATCTGCTTTCCCAGAGGCACAACCAGCATCACTCACTGGCTCGGCTCTCGCCAGCAGCAGGTACCTTTTGGATCCAGCTGGAACTGTCACCTATCTCGCATGGGGCAGCTTCTGGACTCTTCTCACAGAGGCCACCCCTGCAGCCCTCCTGCTACGAAACCCTTGCCATGTAAACCCAATAAGTTGTTTAAAACAAATTGGATTAATCGAACCCTAAAAGAGCCTTCCCTACTGCCCCTCACTGTGCAGAGAGTGTTCAGGTGACCCATTCACATATAGATGTTTGCTTTGGTCACATGAATCTCACCAACAGAGCTTGACTTTTCAAAGAAGATAAACTTTCAGAGTGTCTTTTGTGTTTTATGACTAACTCCTATTGACTTCTATAAAAGAAGGGAGATGCTACATCCCAGATTAGGTAAAATAGCAAGGTAAGGAGCTTGTATACAGCAGCCTTTTGTTCTATATGACTTTACTTTATCCTCAAAGCTTTAAGTGGTAAATTAAAACTGCTTTATATAAGCTATTATTGTTTCTGACTTCAAAGCTACAGCTTTTTCATCTGTACTATAGTTTTCACGTGCATACTTACGGTTGCACAATAGGTACCTTTCTTTGCAGTAAATAATGAAACTTACTTTGATATTTGCAGTATTAAAATAAACTAGTGATGAATGTCCAGCTTTTAAAGGTGTTAAGGATATATGTTATAAAATTATGAAAATTTATATTTAAGGTATTTTTATAAAATCCGGAGGTTGCAAAATTGAACATAAAGTTAGAAAATACCAGTAGAGTTGGTTATGCAACCCTTGACTTCCACTGTAATTCAGAATCATAATTCAGCCCAGTTGTAAGTATTATGAAACAGTTTTAATTATATAAATGCACACTGTTTTCCACAGTAAAAATATATTTTTCCCCCAATACATGAAAATGGCTAGCAGCTGTGTTTTTAAAAAAAAATAAAAAATAAAAAGTGGTTGCCTTGTCTGGAGAACTTAACCTAAATTAGTGATGTTCTAACATAATTATAAACAGGAAAAACATAAGTGGTGTGCAAACCTGAGTATGGTTTACTTGATTTTGTTACATTCCACAAAGTATTTCACATGAATGTTGGCTACCCTAAGAGGGGTGCTTACTACTTCTGATGAAGTTTTACAACTGGACAAACTCAACTGGAGAGGTGAAGTAAGCTTTTACTCAGAAACTAGTGGCTAAAACATTTGTCTTGGAGGTGGCAGAGGACGCAGCTGAACTTCAATCTTGTGCTTCTTAGTAAAAGCTTAAGAGCCCTTTGCTGAAGGGAGAAACCCCATCATTACCTCATCTTTCAAAAGTTGCATCTGAAGGGAGTTACAAGCCTTGTTTATGACTTTTTTCCCATCCCTTTAATTTAATTTTGAAATAAGATCATAGATTTTTTGTTTTCAGCAGTTTTAAGAGATGATGGAAACGCTTCTCTGCCATTCTGAGTAATTTATGGAAGAACAAAGTTTATAATCCCCAAGATTTCCTTATCAGTAGGCTAAGCATGGTGACATTAGGCACAATGTTTCTCAGTGTGATGGCTATTTGAGAGTCTATTCTATGTTTAAGTTTTTCTTCACACTCTATGGGAAGTTTGTGGCCTAACCCAGGGCTACAGTTTCTTGGATAGAGACATTGGATTTAAAAATTACAAATTTTAAGGCTTAACTTTTGTGTGCTTAAGACCTGTGCCAGAGGATCAAGTCCTTTGTCATCTTCAGAATGGGTGCTAGAATACTGTGGCATCAATTTTATATTCATTTTTAGATTAAATGAAAACTTATCTGAAAGTGGCAGTACTTGTGTATTTTGCTTCTTATATATTCTTTCAGTTCAGAGATAACCTTTAAAATGTAATGTAATTAATTCTTCTGGTGTCAAACATACCCCCACACCTACACCCGTATTTCCAGATCTCTTTCAGTGCTCATTTTTGTTAGTCATGTCTTAGAAGTAGGCTCTTTCTGCATGGGATTTCTAATAGCTAGAATTTCTTTAGCATTTATGTTGTTTTTGTTTTTTGTTTTTATTTGTTTGTTTTACATTCAGTGGCAAAAAATGTTAGTAAGTTACAAAAATTCTGAAGACTGGGCTCTAAACACCAGGATTGTGGTTTCATTTTCCTTACCTGGTTATTTCAGTTTTAATTGTAGCCCAGGAAGCAATGAGGGAAGGGTACCAGAATTTTGTTGAATTTTCTTATTACTGCTGGAACTCTAAGCATTCTGGACTAGATGCTATTTGGCTAATCCATCAACCTCATTTTTAAGCAAAATAAGCAAATGGTCCTGCAAATAATTTGATATTCAAATATAGCAGGCCCTCTAATGCATTGCTGGCACTTATATACATTTTTGAATATAGAGTTTGTATTGACTGAAGCTATTAAAATCAAATGACTGAAGATGACCACAGTATACCCTGTGATTTTGATGCCACAACAGGTATCCAGTCAGCAGACAGAAGTGAGGTAGCTGAATACTTTTATCTTCAATATTTACAAAACATTTTTAAAGAAAGACAAAAAAAGAAAACATAACTCTTGAAAATGTCTACGTAGCCCATTAACAATGTTTATCAAAGTCTGTATTAATAAAGTTAGAATACAAGCCTGCAGTTGTCATGCAAGCTTTTCCCACGGCTGAACCATCACAAAGAGGGAAATAATTGGGTTAGAAAAGAAATGTTAGAAATTACTTGTGATTGAACAAGAGGGAGACAAAAACTCTTTTATAACTGATTTACAATTCACTTCTTGCTTTACTGGGATTTATACAAATACGTATAGTATTTGTTTCAGTGGTTGTGGGTGTACACGTGGCATCTACACCCACTTGTGTGGTGAAATACATACCCTTTCATCAACGCATACCTGGAAGAGCACATGTGTTCCCTGTCCAGGTGTGAGCATGATGGGTCATAGCTACTCAACCAGCCTTCAGTCCTGCCTGTCTGGTCATGACTACAGGATGGAGCTTTCCACACTGTCATGTTTCAATCCATACTGAAAACCAGTCCATGCACTACTCTACAAGGTCTTCATACAGCAACTATGAGATCTAGTTTGAACCGTTTAGTACAGATATGTAGCCTGTATACGTGGGGTTCACAACGTTCAATTACACTTTTTTTTTATTGAAAGCAGGTTAATCTCTGTTAGCTGAAGAAACAACCTTCAGCTGTGCTTATTCTTACATACATGTACACATGCCATTGTTATTTAACTAGTGAATATATGCTTAGATTCTAACAGATATATGATCTTCACATCTTATTTCAGAAAACATGTTACGGCAGTAGTTACCCACTTGAAAAGGACGTGTCTCTAGGCAGTACAAACTCTTGCTCTGCTTATGTGGATAATGACTTTTATAAGCATTTTGGAACTGAGAGCCACAGAGTGTGTATACAAGCCTTTTCTCTCATCTTTGTATATGGGTGACAGGGGAATGGTATGTTTCCAGAAGTCCATTCAATTCTGTCACTCTGGGACATCTACATCCACAGCATTATCATCATCTGCTCATGTTTTCTTAGGGTGAAGTGTATTAACAGATTACCACAGCAGAAGTTTTTGAGAGAACACAAATAGTCTGAAAACTAAGAATATAGGAATATTCTTTGATGTAGATCTTTCTCAACTGAATGTATTTGTATCAAAAGAAAGTGGAAAATACTAGGATTTCCTTTAGAGCAGCATATATTCATATGTTCACTGTAATTCTTGCACTGGAAATAGGTGTTTTATTGTACATTTTTTCCAATTCTAGTTGCTTTTTAGAGTTACCAGAAATCTAATGGGAAGTTTAGAAAAGGAAATGTCAAGATAAATCTGATAGTGCCCACTTAGTCGTGGCAATAGGAGTTACTCTATTCTGCAAAACTCACCATTTCATGTTTTTGATAGCATTGTCCTTTGTCCAAACTATGTTGTAGAATTCCCTTCCAGAGTCTGCATTTCAGTAGCTAAAGCATGCTGCATGGCTTGGCTGTTCAGTGGCTAACTTAGTCACGGAGAATCTATTCTTGAAGTCTGTGGAATGGCCCGATTGATGGTTTAAAAGAAATTGATGCAACAGTTTATTTGGCCAAATGGAAGAGATTTTTTCCCTGCACATTTAATCATTTAATTTTTTGCTGTTTCCATGCAAAAGTCAAAGTTAAACATATTCCAGAATAATTCTTTGGAGCCAAAAGAAACCAGCCTTTCAATTATCTCAACTAGAATTCATTAAAGTTACTCTATAAGCTTCCTTCCTGTGCAAGCAAAATCAATATTCTAACATCCACAGTCAAGAATATCTTGTATTTCCAAAAAGGGTTGTGGATCCATCCCTTGAATCATTCACTTCTGGTTCTCTTTTTCATGTTTTTTATAAATAAGTTTTCTCAGTAGTGGTAAAATCAGCTAGTTGAACTGTAAGCTTTAATGCTGTAACTGTCCTGAACGGATTTAATGACTCAAAAATTGCACCAGGTTATTTTTATTCTTTAACTTGGTAGTTCTGAAGATTAAATGGGACTGTACGTACCGGGGATGAAACAGATATTTTCATCTTCTGTTGAAAAGAGAAAGCAACTTTCGTAGTTTTGGTGGGATTGATGCAAGAACAAGCTATTGCAGCCCCGAGATTTTTAAGTAAATTTCTTATGCATCAAGATTTGTGTCTGAAAACTTGTGACACCTCCAGAAAAAAAATCTTTGCTTATTCCACAGGAAGAAAAAGTTTCCATCCTCTGTTTTGCATACCAATCATGTAATCAGTGGTACACACACCATTCAAAGTGGTATTTATGTGCAGGTTGTTTCCCTGTATAGTAAATGTAGTTTCTCAAGATTTGATGCACATATATACTATCAACTCTGCAGTAGTTGTCATTACTAAGATTTTGGTGGAGTGGATTATCCACTGTTTCTTCTTTTGTCTCAAATGTCAAAATTTGCGATACCTTGGAATTCAAACAGATTTTCTGAAGTTCAGCATTTACCCATTCTAGATACTGTAGATATTTTAAGCAGTTATCCAAGACAAGCAAAACTCCATTGTTTTCCAACATCATGTCAGAACAGAGAAGTTTTTCAAAATGGGAGTTATTAACCACTTTAGATTTATATATGAGGGAAGATAAAGATAAACATAAGCACTAGCATTCTGTAGTTGGATTTGAACAGGAGATTATCCTAAAATATTATTCTTTTGTTCCCAAAACATCACAAAGCATTGTTTTCCAAAACATGGAAAAGAATTTGGGTAAGAGTACTAATTAGAAGTGAATTAGGAAAATAGGTTTTCTGCTGTGTTTGGCAATCTCGTATGTTCTGACACAAACATTATGTGATACTGATTTAACACGAGAACACTTGTAAAAAGTGAGAAAGAAATTGCATTCTATGCAAAATAGATAGTAGACATCCTCAGCTGTCGGAGGTACAAAGTGAGCCCCTAGAAGCAAAAGCCAGAAAAGTAATTGCTGGCACCAACATATCATATTAACAGCAATATATTCTTTGTGCCACCAGATCATGCTGAGTATTTTTGGTTATAGAGGAGAGACACACCATCTTTTCACATTAGTAACCAGTGGTATTATGTGTGGGAGGATTGGGGGATATATAGCTCAGCAGTGACACAGATTTTAGTTCTACTTCCTGTGGTGTTTTTCTTACTCTCAGATTTTTTTTCTGTTTGTTTGAGGGTACCAGTGATTTGAGAATTTATTGTCACATAGTGTATTTTTAAATGGCTAGACAGTTCTCAAAGTTGAAAGTTTTATGTAAGAAACAAATGTTGCTTTTGTGCCTATGTATAATTTCAATTTAGATGATCATGGTAAGACCAAGAATTAACATCTCTTAATTACTAAAATAAAAAACTGTTGTACAGTTTGACTGTGCCTTACAGACATAGAAGTATATATCCAGTACTGTATTTTAAATTCACATACACAGTGTAATTTTCTACCATTTTAAACATAAAAGGCTGTCAACAACTGGAGTTCTGTAAAATACACAGTGCAAGAGAAACGGGCTTGGAAATGAATAAATCAAATTTCAAAGATTTCAATTTATAAGCACATTTTTCAGGATTTCCAAACAAAGGATACTTGAATAGTCATTTTCTCCCCTAAGGCATCTTGGTACATTTATTAAAAAATTAATAAGAACAGCAAAACAAAACAAAACAAAATTGTAGAGCACTAACTTGGAAACTAAAGGCTTTAATGTTAGCAGTTAGAGTACATTTGAAAGATGTGGTTTGACATGATGAACTTTTGGGTGGAGGCCATGCACACAAATGGCTGTCCTTTTGCAGATGTTGGGAGATTCTCTCTTTCCAGTGTTTACCACAGTCTGCAACAGTAATGTTTAATAAAGTTCCTTGCCTCTTACATGAAAGATCTGGAGAAGGGATGTAATCTTCTCTGTTGTGAAGACCCAGGAATATGCTCAGGACAACTTACTTTCCATTGATGTTAACACTCAGTAGTATACATTATGCATGTATTTTATGTATATATACATATAATACATGTACTACCTGATTTATATATATGTAGATCATGTTTACATAATACATTCTTTGCTTGTTGGGCAGCAGAGTGGGGGACTAGGTAGATAATTACCTTTTTATTTTTAAATGAACACAAACATCTTTTAAACGTATTTTCAAAATGGAGTTTCAAGATAAGTCACATTACCTTGTGTTTTCCATGGATCAAGAGCATGCATACAGATAGCCACTGCATTTCAGCTGACAGGCAATAGCTTCTTAAATTATTGCAACCTGAGAGTATGCCTGAGCCCTTAATTCTTGTAAAATTAAGATTGATAACACAAACTTGAACCAATCAGAAAGCATAAAGGTAGTGGGCAAACACTTTTATAATAGGCAAATGCTCCTTTCCCCTTTCTTGGACAGAAATATCCATATTCCAGGAATTAAACCATATTTTAGTTTACTTTTGTATCTTATTTTCAGTCCTGATTGTACAAGATGTCACTTTGTCCATGTGATTGCTAAGTGGAGTTCTGGTTAGCTATGTTTTATTGAGAATCCTCTTTAGGTTAACATTGACTTGACATGGTAATAGTAGTTTCTAAAGAAAACCCAAACATAAAGTTCCACATTTTATCCTCCTCAACTTCAGTAATTATTTATTGTATCCATGGAAGGAATGTAAAGTGCTGCATGTTCTGTTTTCAAATGGTTAATCTACCACAGAAAACTTTGTTTTAAGCATGCTGATTCCAGTAGTGACTGTAACTAATCATGGTTCTAAGGAAGAAAATTCTGAGAAAATAAACATGAAATAAATGATAAAGGAAGTCTTTTTATACTTTGTCCAATCTCTGGTTGTTTGGTATAATTGACTGAAAATTCAACTATTCTGTTTATTGGCAGACCTGATAGTGATACAGCTGGGATTCATATGTTTAGCATTAGCAGAGCTATTGCTATTTAACCATCTTGGATTAACAAAAATTTCAGTTGCTTTTAAGAACCACACCTTTGCATATACTGACATTACAATGTACTGTTCGTTAATTAAGGGAAGAATGTGTATTTTGGTTTACTCCTCAAAATTATGGAGGAAGCAGCTTGGTATTTTGGGAAATTCTTCTTTAGCAGTAGCACATTCTCAGAATACGTTGGAACTAAAACTTAGAAAATGAAATTTATTTCCTAAATAAAATATTTTTGTTGTTGTTTTATTTTTGTGATGTATAATATGCACATGCTTTCAAGAGTTGTAAAACAGTGTGCACCTCCTCCCTCCTTTCTTAATGTATCATGTCCAATTCAGTGTTTAATTACATATTTAAAGTTAGTCATTTAGTCATTTAATAGATATGAGTTTAAAATACACCTCCTTGCTTTACTGAAAGGGGACCATTAAGTCTGTAAGCCTGAAAAGAGAGTTTATGAAAATGCATACATATCTGAGTAACACTGAAAGCAGAGTTCAGCAATGCCCAACGGGCCACTTTTACAATAGCAATCCACTTCTGAAATGTTGGTCTCTGCAGGGAAGATTACTATCATTATAATTAGAGCTAAAGTACAATGGACTGCTCACAGCAGCTATTCTAAAAAGTTCTTTGAAGGTGAAGATGAGTGGTAGACATTCTCAAGAACAGAAAATTGCTTTCTCAAGTAAAAAAAAAAATCATCCAAATATAATAAATCTTAAATAGCTAGATGGTTAAAATAAATTTCATTTTTTGCCATCCCAATTTAAAATAAAATCATTATATTTCAAGTTTGGATGCTGCTAATGAGAATTAAAGAAATATATGTCATTTGCAATTTCCCAGAAGAAAATCTAATACATTATACTTACAAATAGATGCATTTTGCGAGCAAACGAAGAGATACAAAAATATAGCGGCTCCACCTCCCATGATCTTGTTCTGTTTTTCCTTTCAAAATTAACAATTCTTTTTTCTACTAACTATGAAGGTTAATTTCTAAGAACTGATTAGTGCTTTTAGGTAGGTACATTGAAACAGGTAGATATATTGACATGAAAAATATTTGAAGACATTCTGACAGTTTTTTATTGTCATGTTTTTAAATACTTGTCCTGACCATCTTTAACCGTCTAAATAATCAATTGGGCAGTTGTCTAAAATTGAAAACCTGGTAGCAAAGTACAGTCCTTGATTTTCACACCAAAGCCAGCAAACGTAGCTATATTTTACTGCTTCTCACAGAATTATATCTGGAACGTTACATACCATGCACAAGTTGCTGCAATCTGTTAAAACTCTAAATTTAAAGCTACTGGTGCAAGAATCCTAGAAACTGAGTGAAAGGTTTTCTCTGTGGAAGATTGTAACGCTCCGTCAGGAGCATTCAAGTTATAAAAAGATTACAACACTGGTTGCTTTTTCTTTTGAACAACAACGAAGATCTGGAGAAGAGGTCATAGGACTTAGCTCTGGGAATAATGGGAATTACAGAAGCACATTATGAGAAGGACAGGTAATAATTTTTAAGAAGGAAAAGTACCTGTAACCATGATTAGAATTTTGTTCTGTTATCTGAAATACAAATAATAGACTGTAATAAAGAAAATGATAAAACTGCAGTACAAGGACAGAGTTTCAAAATCTATTTCTCATTCATGTAGAATACTCCAGCCTCTTTATTGATGAGTTTTGAGATCTACTGTTTTTTAATAATCCAGAATCACAGAGTCCTTGAGGTTGGCTGGGACCTCTGGATGTCACCTGGCCCAGCCCCTGCTCAAGCAGGGACACCCAGAGCAGCTGCCCAGGACCACGTCCAGGCAGCTGTTGAAGATCTCAAGGAGGAGACCCCACAGCCTCTGGGCAGCCTGTGCCAGGGCTCAGCCACCCGCACAGCACACAAGTGCTGCCTGGGGTTCAGAGGGAGCCTCCTGGGTGCCACTTTGTGCCCATTGCCTCCTGTCCTGGCACTGGGCACCACTGAGAAGAGCCTGGCTCCGTCCTCTGTGCACCCTCCTTTCAGATATTTATTTATATATATTGATACATTGATAAGATCCCCCTAAGCCTTCTCTTCTCCAGGCTGAACAGTCCCAGCTCTTTCAGCCTTTCCTCACAGGAGAGGTGCTCCAGGCCCTCAGTCTTCGTGGCCCTTCACTGGACTCTCCAGTAGACCTGCTCAGTCCAATTTGGCAAATTAAAAGGATGCAGAAAAGATCATGTGTAAATTTGCTCTCCACACTTCTGGTCTAAGGGTAGAACACAGTAGTACAAATCAAAGGTAAAGAGAAATATTAGAGCAGATGTAAATGCAGTAACACTTAGTTTTCTTCACATTGAAATCAAGAAATTAACAACTAAATAGTCATACTTCTGAATAATAGCCATGATCTAACTAACACAAAGTGTTTTTATGTAATGCATGTGTATTGTTTCTGTTTTTGTTTTTGCTTTTGTTTTAATTTTGAATTCTTTATTTCCTAGAAGTTAATATTTTCTTTGGTATAAGTGGTCTGCAGACTTAGAATTGGATGTAATGAAGTTGATTTTCAAAGTACCTAGCTTTTTGGCAAACAATCTGACCATTATAACAAAGCTATATGGTATTTTAAATGCTTTGATGCCCATGTTTGATGTGTGTAAAGGAAAGAGCATAATTATTTCAGAAAAGTATTCCTGAGTAATACAGTTCCATTGATTGCACTAAGTTAGTAAGTAAGCAAGGCCTCTCTTGCTATTATTATATTGCAGTTAGGATAACAGTTGTGT
The DNA here is from genome assembly GCA_013399115.1 of Anseranas semipalmata. Lineage (NCBI taxonomy): Eukaryota > Metazoa > Chordata > Aves > Anseriformes > Anseranatidae > Anseranas > Anseranas semipalmata. The sequence continues at coordinate 202,063 of VXAA01004704.1, forward strand.
TTATGTACAATTTGATTAGTGATTTTAACATACTTTGGCAGACATTTATCTCCCAATTTAAACTTATGACTGCATAGACCATTTTTAAAGAAATTATGGTCTTTAGGTTTTAACCAAAATTTTTTGGGGGGGAAATAGGTACATTTGACTTATTTTTATAAGTTAATAAAATGTGGTTTGTGGTTTTTTAAAAATTTGCTGTCAGAGAAATACTTAAATTTTTGTTCCTTTCCTCATAAAATACTGCTGAATTGATGTGGCCTTCAAAGTAGATCAAAACAGATGAACTATCAGGATTAATAAGCTGTTAAAAAATAATTTAATTTTAAAAGACCGTATGTAATTTAAGATAGTTTCAATAGTTGTAGTTAAACCTGTGATACTTTTCTTATTTTTTTGACTTCCCATGTAAAAGCAAATGTTTGTCAAAGCTAGAAACATTGCCTAAGTGTTTAGTAATACAGATATAAAGTCAATCTGTTGAATTTTAACTAAAGGTATTATCTGTATTAAAAAAAATCATCACTGAATAATCATAATAATAATAATAATAAAAACTTAGCACTGGTTTTATCCTAGAAATGCATGGTGTCATGACATATGCAGCCAAGCAATATGGTACCTTTGGCAGCATTTGAACTCCCGTGGGCATCTCAACTCTCAGAAAGTATCCTTTTGAAGGGAAGTTCATGTAATCGTGACTCCCTCTAGTGGACAGCTTTCTCAACTATACAGTAGGAAATGTTCTTAAAATTAAAATCATCTTTGACATTAAAAATTGAGAGTTCTTTATTGTCATGGTGAAGATCTGATTCCATTCTCATGGACAGTCAGAATGCCTTTGTATGCATCTCCACTCATTATCACTCATTTTGCAATATACTTTTTTTAGTATTTTTTTCGTATGTGGTTGTTGATTACCTATCTATTGGAATGCTTATACGTTAGCAGATGGAACATCCTTTTTCTTCTGTGCTAAGAGCCTCTTCTATTTCCCAGACTTTCATTTACATGACTTTATGAAATTCTACAGTTTTCCTTAATTATTATTTAATTACATTTCAGGTACCACCAAAGTAAACCTTGTGAAGATCCCATCAACTGCTTCCAGTCCGCGAGACACTGCTCTAGCAGCAGTTATATGCAGTGCACTTGCAACAGTGCTCTTGGCTCTTCTTATCCTTTGTGTTATCTATTGTAAGAGGCAGTTTATGGAGAAGAAACCCAGCTGTAAGTTTCCAATTATTACTGTTTCTTTGTAATATTTATATATCAGTATTAGGTTAACAAGTCTCTCCCTATTAAATAAATAAAACATAAAATTGTTATGTCTACAGCATTCAAGCACGTTTAGCATTGAGATGAACAAGTTAGCAGAAGCCCAAGACTTTATATCTAAACACGTATGCCAGCTCAAGTGCAGATGTTCTAGCCTCTACTGAGAAAATGTTGTGCAGATGTCCAGAAATAATTTTGAACTCATTCTGTACCATACGGTATTAAATGCTGCAGAGATATACTTGGACCACTGGGGATCCAACCTGGGATGTCATTACAGAATTGCAATACCAGTGTGGAAATACCATCGTGAAGGATCTGTGCATCACATGCCATTATGAAATACAGATTATCTTGCTGAGATAATGAACGTGGCCAATGGAGATAGCAGATTTTTCAGTAATGGTTTTGTTTTTATGGGGATATTCAAGATGACTTAAGTGCCTAAACCACTTAGATTTGTAAATTAAAAAAAAAAAAAAATCCATAACAGCTCATCAATGTAATTCACAACTTGCTTATCATTAACATTTTCTGGCACATAGTTTAAATTAAGAAAGAGAAAAGTTGAAAGCACTCTAGTTCCCATTTGTCGTTTTAAAAAAATCTTATATTACAATATTTTAATGGTACCTAATGAACCCCAGATGTCAAACAATAATATGAACTAGGAAGAACTGGTTATCACTGCATATAGCCCAAACAGAAATACAAAGATTCAGAGGGGCATTATACGAATTGTTCCTAACCTAGACAATATAAGTTTTAACCTTTACAGTACAACTTTTAAGAAATTTAGGCATAAGTGAATTCAAATTTCAGTTAGTGAAATTTAATAACTCATTTGCCTTGGCCTGCAGTTACACAGATTAAATGAAGTCTGCTGTTAATATAAAGCTCTTTAAGGTAACATAAACAAAATCCCAGTGGCTGAATGCTGAATGTAGAAAATTTCAGATTGGAATCACTGAGAATCATTAACCACAGAGAAAATGGAACAGTGAATAAGATATCCTCTCAAATCATCATCAAAATAAGAGCAGATGTCTTCCTAGGAGAGGCTGTAGTTGAACCAGCTGTTTTAAGGCTTGTTGTAAAATCTGTGGTTTGCATTATGTCAAACCCTGTCATCGTTGTGGATCTTTCGGTTGGAAAATGTATGGAAATGCCATATATTATGACATTTAAGCATTCTTTGAAGATAGGAGACTCTGAACAGGAAAAACGGTATCATTTACTAATATATATTTTTATTCATTTTGTCTAAAGGGTCTCTGAGATCACAAGACATTCACTACAATGGGTCTGAATTGTCATGTTTTGATAGACCACGGCTAAATGAGTATGACCACAGAACATGTTGCCAGTGCCAGAGAAGCACATCACAGATATGTGGTATGTTAGATCTATTTAAAAGTCGCTTTATGGAACAGGAGTAATACAAGCAACAAGAACTCATGATGAACATTTATCTAACACTTGAGTTGTGACATCTGGCTTTCACTACAAAGCAAACATTGCCAAACTACCCTTTGTCCTAGGCTAATTTATCAATAAGCACATAGAATTTCTAAGTAGCTATTTGGTTATGATTTTTTTGATTTGTTTTGTTTTCATTCCAATGACCATTCCCTTAAATAAAAGCTTTAAATGTCTATCTATCTCATTTCTTTCTGATAAAAATAGCACTGCATCTGGTTTGGAGACTTAAATTGGTATGAAGGATTTCACAGACCGTAAGAACATGATACTAACTCTAAAGGACATTGAAAACCTGAACAATTCAAATCTTTGAGATTTTGTGAAGCGCTATCAGAACAAATGCATTTATGACATTAACACATACATAATTTAACACAAGAGCACAAGTTTAAATAACCTAGTATGTTAATTGTCAGAATGTGGTACTTCCTCTTCTATGTACCTAATTGAAAAGTAAATTAATTTAAAAAGTGGATATTCAGATTATCATGACTGCCATCTCTATTAATCCTGGAGGAAGAGCTTGGCTTTTATAAATAACTACTTTAAGATATAAATTAACCCTGTTTTTACAGTAAGAAATCTCTTTCCTCAATACATATGTTATAGTGTAATTAGTAAAATAATACTCAAGTTTGAAAGAGTTCTGAGACTAAGTTTATGCAGAGCGTTAACACATTTAACATTATTAACTCAATTTTCATTCCTTAGGACCGGTTCACTTGATTCCATCACTGTGCTGCGATGAGACCTGTAGCATGGAGCACAGCAGTCACAGTTGTGCTTTCCACTCACAGACTACACTTAATGAAAGGTAACTTAGTTTTCTAAAAGTCTATTAAACATTAGCTATTTTGTGTGCAATCAAATTAATATTTATACAGGATACAATAGCTGTTTGGAGTGGAATAAAGGATTTTGATGAAAATAAGCCATATCCTCCAGTTTATATCAGCCATATCCTCCTGTTTTGCACAAAAATGGGCTTATGATAAAAAAATCTTCCATTAAATGAGGAAAAAATATGTAGTGTTTAAGTATTACTTAATAAATGCTGACATGTTATATCAGTTTCTCTTAAAAAGTGACCTAGTTCTCTCACAAGTACAGAGTATTCTTCCTCTGACTCTATGGTACCTTAGAGGCTTTGGTGACCCCCGTTCCTGCTATGGGTTAGCAAGGTGCTGTATAAACCTGTGAATATGGGGGGGATTAAGATACAGTTTAGAATTGTCATGAAGATTTTCTTTTTTTAGAAATTTTAAATGACTGTGAAACTTGAAATATCTACAGTTTCTGAGTTTCTACCAGATTGTTACCATTATTTTCTCCTAAACAGCTGGAAACAAATACAGTAGTACTTATTTCTACAAAATGAGCTAAATATATAAAACTTATGGTGTCATTCAGAGTTTCCTGGCTACAGAGTTTAACACAGGATGTATTTATTTCTTTTAACTGGAATTGTTTTCCATATAGGGTTTAAATTGGTTTCCAGCTGTTTTGTTCCTATGGCCAAATATAACTAAAAATGTAGAGGCAGCTTCTTCTTAAGTATTGCTTATGCAAGATAGGTTAGTGACTTTAAGTAGATGTAAAATACCTAAATTTTCTATTACAACTTGTTTAAATACCAGCAAGTTTGAGTCATCCTTTTATACCACCAAGGCCAACAAATTGAGAGTTGTGTACTTTCTGAAAGGTCTTTTGGTTAAGGCTTTAAAAATAAATGTCATATCCATGCTATGTGGACATCAAAGATATGTGGTTCCTTCCAGTAGAAATGGAGTTTGCTCCAATTTCCTTTGCCAAAATAACGTATTTCCTTCAATTGTGGTGCAGTGTCCTGACTTTTGGCCTCATCTATAAAAATGCTTTGTGTATATATCTAAGCTGTTAAAGCATCATGTTTTGGAAATGAGTAAAGCTACTTAAATTGCACTATTGGCAATGTTAATGTGGGATGAGTTTTGGTCACACAAATTATTACTGTATATCAGACTATAGCCTTTACATTTTTATAAGTCCTGTAGACAGTTTTTGAAACACGTGTTAGTATGTCAATGTGTTAGTCACACAATGTGTTAATGTCATTTTTGTTATTAATATTTATTTTGGTTTACTATATTAGGAAGCATTACTGGGCTTTCAGTAGAGATAGGCATGTGTAGTGCACTGAGACACGTCAGTATCATCATGCTATTTGAGATAGATTATTGAGCTTCACTTCCACTTTCCTCCATTTTTTTTGTAAAATAAGTCTTCTAAGAATTAAAAATCCTTGTCCTTCTTTAATATTAGGCCCTTTCCACATGGAACAGAATTGGAGGAAAGCTTTTCTTTTCATATTTTGAAGACTAGACAGAATGAACTGGAGAATCTGAAGTGAATGGATGTTCAATATGAAATCATGCAAATAGAAAAAATTTCAACCAGTCATATAGTCTGTTCCCTTCCCCCAGTCTGGTGCCACTTTCTTCTTTTACATTAGATATTTGTCAATATCTTGTTAATATTAGTTAATATCTTTATTAGATATTAATAAAGAAAAAAAACCAAACAAACACTAGTGTTGAAGATTCCAGTCTTCCAAACATCTTTCGTGCTGCAATTTAAGCTTGTTATATCTTGTCTTAACCCCCTCCACACACACACATTAGAGAACTAATAAATCCCTTCATCTTTGCGACATCTATGTGAACACTGCTGTGATATTTTTCATCACATTCCTGTTCTTTAGACTAAACATTCCAACTGTATTTCATATTTTCTAGAACCCTGAATTCACTGTGTGAAGGGCTTTAGGCATCCTCTCTACCTCTAGTAGCGATATCCAAGCTCTCTTCATTTCCAAAGGAAGGACAAACTGGCTTCCCTTTCAAAAGAATTTTTTTGGACTGTGTGCCTCTGGAGTACTGATTTAGTATGACCCTGTTTAATCTTTTTGAAATACCTATAACTGCTAATGACAATAATTACAATACTAATAATATTTTCTGGAATGCTTTTGAAACCACGTGTCTTTTTTTCATTTGCAGGGCTTCTGATTCTGTTGGAGAAATGATTCCTACCTTCCTTGGTTCTCTTCCACATTCTGCCTGTGGAGACATTTCAGACGCTTGGCCTCTTATGCAAAACACAGCTTGTTGTGACAGCATTTCTTTCTGTGAATCATATTCAGAACTGGCTGGAGTTGCTGCAAAATCCTGCAGTCCGGAGACTGAAAATGCAACTACTGTTGAGTCAGATAATAACCAGGAACTAAGTGATGTACTTATTTCAGCTAAGTCTCTTGATGGAAACATTGCAAAGTCCTTTGAAATCTCCGAACACAGAACATATATAGAAGTTTCATCACTTCAGAACTCAGCGGCTGCTGAAACCCAGCCAAAGACAAAGCGTAATGGAACAGCAGATGACTCTACAGCCTGATAAGGAGGTATGAAACATAACTACAAAGAAGAAGTGAGAATGAGTCCTCCAGACACATACAGATAGATAAAAATAGAATTGTAAGAAGTTGTAGGGTTATGTTTCTCCATAGGTTACACCTAGCTGTCACTGAAATAAGTTAAAACTCTTTAAGAGATCCAGCAGTTTCACATTTTAAAATGACTGACTGAGCTTGAAAGGTGTAATTACTCAAGGTGTAATGTTGAGATAATGTGAACCAGAATAAAGGGGTAAGCTGTACACCAGTCAGTTTTTATCAACTTTTCATTACATTTCAGGGAAAAAAATCAGTTAATAGTCTTATGACCAAACTATTATGCGAGGCTATTCCTTGTTTATGAGGGAAGAACTGAAGATTTGTCTTTGCTTATCTTAAACAAAGCATAAAAGATATGCAAGTGCTCATCTAAAAATATGCACAAAGCCTCCTCTGTGAAGTTCTTATGGAAGTAACAGAACAGAAGAGAATCTCAAACACTTTTAAATGCCATTTGTATTCCCATATCATCAGATAAAATATTCCATAAGCTTGTCCATAAAATATAAATATAATCTAATCTATAAAAGCTCAGTGTTCTAATTCTCAGAGAAATCGCAAGTCTCGGGTCAAAATGAGAAGAGAGAATAAACAATTGTCTCTACCACATAACAATGTAAGCATCACAGAAAGTCACTCCACTACTGTGTGATCGTTACATCATATTCATACATCAGAGCTGTGCTCTGTATTTTTTTATTATTATTATTAAATGTTATTTTCTACTATTGAAAGTCACTTGGAGCAACAAGTAGCTAATCTGTGAAAGGATATCAAAGTATGGCATGTGTACCGGTGGTGTTATTCAAGGGTTATGTAGGCTGTAGCTGGAAACCTGAGAGTCTCCTGAGCACGTACACAGAGACAGGAACAGAAGCATTTGCCACTAATATTAATAACCCACCACATTTAATTAAGAAAATTATGCTATCTGTAATTATGAAAATTTCAGGTCATCTACAAAAATAAAACTGCCTTCCTTTGATCCTCTTCCATTCAGTTTGCATGCCACTTTCATATTGTTCTTAAATAAGAAGTAGAAAGTAATTAGTATTTAACAAAAATATGCATGTCCTGGAAACATGTAAGTGCAAAAGTTAATTCTTTGCAAATCTAACCTTAATTCTTTAGGTGGCATTTTCAAGAGGAGAAAAGGGAGATAAACAGTGCTAAGTCAAGAATTTTTTTGCCATTGACTTCAAAGGAATTAATCTATCACCCTGAAAATCTATTGCTATCACTAAAATATCAACCTTATCTAGGTTGCACATAGGTTTTTCAATATATTATTTACAATTTACAGTTTGGAAATAAAGTTTTTTTCTGTAATGTTGGAAAATGAATAGTTAAAGTATATCATAAATAACCCATGTGTCATAGCTTAATTTTGGAATATGCCAAATATCATTAGGTGGTAGTCATAGTCTCTAGGTATTTATAGTAAAGGACAATGGCATGGCTATGATTGCAAATCTCGATGCTACTATTTCAGTTTTTCAGAGGCTATCAATGGACCTTGAATGCTCTATTGAGTTTTAAGTAACTAGAATTCCATATTAACATGATTAAAAAAAAAAAAAAGGATCGTTTATGTGTTTTTTTCCCGCACTAAACTGAGTATCAAATTAAGCACTATGTGAGTAACATTATTTAGAGTTTTTCTAGAGGAAAGGAACCACAGAATTTCATAATGCCATTATAGAAATTAACTTACATTTCACCTTACTTGTTATGATATATAAATTATAATTTTTCTTATTGATTTGTGTATGTATGTAGAAATCTTTACTGGTATTTGAAAATCATGTATTCTTTGATGGTTTTGTAATATCATGTATTAATACTGAGATTTCTATATAGTTCTGAACAAGCAACATGTTTTGGGTGGGTTAGGTTTTTCTTCATTTTCTTTTACTTAAACAGAATTTACTGAGTCATTTTGTACAATTTTTCCATATATCTTCCATATTTCCAATTTCTGCATTGCATCATTATATATGTATGCTTGATGGAGAAATTTCAGTAGCATTTAATGCACTGGACCAGGACTAGGCTTGCTTGAGATATATTCTTAGGCTTGCCTCTGACCTACTGTACAACTCCAAGAAAATTATCTCTGCTTTCTCATTTTGTTCCATTTACTCTTCATCTTTCTTGCCTTTTTGAAATACTTTGAGAGAAGGAAGGTCTTTACAGTACGTGTGGATGTATTACAGTCTTGCATAGAGCCATACTTCAGTATTATATTGCAAAATAAATAATAATGTGATAAAATCAGAAGATAGCGTATTTTTATTTGTGTATACTTACAAGTTTTTAAATGGGTATTCTAATACAGTCTTCAGTTCAGTCTTCAGGTTTAGGTGAATTTTCATAGTCAACAGTAAGTATAGCAGTATTTCTTTAGCATTTAGTCAAGTATACATACATATAAGTGTATGTAACCACTGTTCTATCAATTTCTTTTAGGAAACCAAGCTATTTCTCTCAGCACTAAAACTGAATGCTTCCCTAATGCTCCTCTGCTGATTGTCATCAAATACAGTCTGGTCTTCGATGTCACACAGTTTCAAAATCAGCTGGAAAAAATGGCAGAATTTCACACATTCTAAGCAGTTGCATCTGAGCCGTAACAGCTGTAAAGTGAAACTTCAAGGAGCATCCTAGGAGAACCCTGAAAGTGGATTTATGACCTTCTGCATCTCTTTTTTAAAAAATAACCTTTTATTCCCTAAGACTCTCAAAAAGTCTAATGGAATGGGCTTAAAAGTGTATTATGTAAATACTGCGAAAAAATATAAATATGGTAGTGTGTTTAGATGAGTATCCTTAAATATGGCTACAGATGTCAGAAGGCCTGGGACAAGACTTTGCCAGTTATTCTGCTTGCAGATTCATGCATGCATTTGGATTTTTGTCTGGTTCTAGTTTTTAACTTAGTTTCCTGCTGTTGAAGGATTTAAACATTTCTATTTATGCAAGGATCATCTATTGATAAACTGAAGCTTTTATTATATATTACATTATAGTCAATAAACTAGTTTGGGGAGTTAAAGAATTTGCATGTTACAATATGTATGACCAAAGTCCCTTCCATCCAATTATTTTGTTTGTGGGAGGGAGCATTGTTTTGTTAAATATAACAGGAGGTTAGCTTTAAATTAGATTAGGTTAATGAGAGGCAGCCATATAGATAGGGATGTTGTGTTTAATTGGTAGTCTCAGTGCTGGAAGACAGCACTTGTTGTTATACCATGTATTTTTTGGATGTTGAAATGAATGTGATCAACTCACATCAAAATGTCAGACTACAGCAGGTGTGTCATGAAAGTATTCATACAATGAGATCTATTACTATTTTTTTCGTAATTAATTATTTTCTAGGGTCAAGCTTCATCGTGACATAATTCTCTCATTTAGTAGGCCTTCTTTTCTTTTTATTCATGTGACTCTCTCCTTCTCCTTGTAGTATTTTGTGTAAATTCAATTTTTCCATACAAAATATAAAAATGAATTCATAACTTTTTTTTTAAATACCTCTGAATTGAATCCTCAAAGTTATGTGCATGCCTAGTTAATTATTACCATCTGCCCTCCTTGTTCTTTAAGATTTTTTTAACTGCACTTTGTTGTACCACTTCCTATAATACCGTTTGTTCTGCAGCCATTTTTCCCTAAAATAGTTTTCACTTCTGTGAGTAATCCTAGGAACCTCTACTGATTCATTACATTCAACAGGCTCAAACCTGTCAGTTGTGAACTCTAGCAATTATTCTTTAAAAATACCCAATGTGCCTTGACAAAAGCAAAGCAATCAGCAAAACAAATGTAATTTTGCAATAAATATTACTCATCTTTCTGCACGTTGTTCATATGGCAATGGAAATGATGAGACAGTAGTCGTGTTCCATAATGGAAAAAGACTTCTGCTTTGAAGCACCCAGTAGAAGATTGAACCTGGACAAGAACAGCTAGGCCCAGTATAGGCAGCCAAAATCAGTGAGATTATTCATGCTTGCAGAAATGTTGAATAACAGTTGTCAAATGCAAACCAAAGTGAAGAAACTACATAAGGGATTTTTTTTTAAGTAGTAAGTACTACCATTTGATCACTGACATAGTAGAATAATATGCAGTTATACAAGGAGTATAATTATACAACTAAATACTGAAAAGTATATATTCAAATAAGGATAGTTTTGAATAATTTCTTTGGATACTTTTGTACATTTAAGAAGTGTTGAAATATTATTTTTCACTACATTTGCGTGAAGAGATGTGTGCTTCTTTGTATATACTTTGTAAATAGAAAAAATCCAATGTGCATTTCATTATATGGCAAGATATTTTTAGAACAGGTGCAGATTTAACTTTTCGTGAATAACAGTTCTTCAAAAAGCTATGTTCAAAAATTTTGCCAGCTTCTGCCACAGTAAGTATGTTTTCCCATTGGAATTTACACTTTGTATAATTGTTTTTGTCTGGCAACTCTAGATAAAAATACTCATTTCTCCAAATAAGTGACAGATAGCTTGAGAGCAAATTGGGGGGAAAAATGAAGAGAATGCTTTTTAAATATATATGTATATTGTGTATATACTTTTTTCCTTAATTTAACCAAATTGGTCTTTTTTATATTGCCTGTGGCAAGCAATGTTGTACATGCCAACAGAAAACATACACTACCACCACATTTAGACTGCCCACATATCACATCTAGGGGCTTACAGTGCTGTTTTAATTACTCCTTTAAAGAATGTAAATTAAAACCTTGTATAAATTGTTTTGTAATACTTTTTTTTTTACTTGTGAATAAACTGTTATGTGAAAGAGTCGTGGTTTGTTGATTTCAGATCAATAGTAGCATTCTATACAAAGTTAGTGGTCATTTCTTTTATTATTTTTAGCAGAATTCCACATTGATTTAATTTTATTGAAATTACAGTACAATTTGATACATCTTTGTCTTGAGATGCTTGCTGTTCAACGGTAGCATCATTCTTCAAGCTGGAGGGCCTTGAAGAAGCAGTAAGTTAACATCAAGCCTTAAAGTGACAGTACTGCAAAATCTTCAAAAGTTTGCTTCCCATTTAATTATTGTTTAATGTCTATGCTTCCTATTTAATGTCTTTGAAAAGAAAACCAAGTACTCCACAGAGTAGACTGCTTCAGACAATTTACGTAAATAACAAGTAGCTGTACTTTTGAACAGAAAAGGCTGCCCTGACCATGGCACCTGACAGGTGAAACTAAACTTTGGACATAAGGCACATACTTTAACAAGTGTAATTAACGCACAGATCAGTTAGTGAAGGACATGGTGAATTCTGTACCATGTTTTTTCTAAAAGATCCGTGTTAGCTCCAGCAAAGCTATGGGTTTGATGTGGAAAGCTGAGGGTGGATGTCTACAAGAGGCTAAGCAGTGCTGGGAGCCATAGCTGAGCCAAGCAATGCCGGCACTCCGGCTGCGTATAAACACGAAGCTGTCATACAAATTTTGGCTGTAACATGTCTGAGAAAAGATAGGTTTTGACTCATCCTTTTCCTGTACAAGGCTGATTAGTGAATTCATCAGAGCTTGCGCACAGTGGAAAGCACATTTAGAAGCAGATCAGTGTTTCAGTCAGGGAGATTGGCTTAATGGAGGGCATGAGATAGCTGAAAAGCCCCATGAAGCCTGCAAGGCTGCACAGAGCAGCACATGGCACATTGTGTTGGTGCACCCATACCCCTTTGTACCGATAAAGACAGCTCCGTGACTCCCAGCACTGCCAGGATCACCCTGGCACGGCCCTGCCAAATATAAAAAGAAAATAAAAAAGAAAATCAAGAAAGAAACAGGGATTGAAGCAGGTGTTTATGTTATCTTATTTGGAAACAAACTACAATTCAAAGCAAACTACATATATGATCTTAAGACTTTCATACACATTTGTATCAGATATAACATAAATGTCATTTAGCAAGGCTTCACTATTTTAATCCACCCTACCAAAAAAAAAAAAAGTCCCAACATTTTTTCCTCCTTGTATTGCTTTCTGGTAGAGCGATGTTTCCTGCCTTTTCTGCAAGGCAGACCAAGCCCTTAATCCAACACCACTCCTCCTCGCATGAGTTTTCGATCGCATCGCTTTTCCCTTTGTTGTGGGCTCTTTGAGGGCCTTTGGTTTGCATTCCTGTGAAGTCCCTCCAAGCAACAACCTTCATGCATTTAATTAATCCTCTCGCTGACTTTGGTGATGGAGGTTTAGATCACTACCTGCAGCACATTCCATTTCAGACACTGCTGCTTTGTTTCGTCCTTTCAAAAAATAAAAGCACTGAAGCGAGCGTGTAGTATTTTATCAGCCACGGAGCAGGCTGAGGTTGTGTACCGCATAGCAAAACCATACAATGCACACTTTGTGCTGGCAGGGTGCAATTTAATCCATATTTAGTTTTGGCATGAGGGCTGGTAAAACCCACTTGCTCTTCACATCGCGAATGAGCCATTTCGATTATGTCCGATAAGGCAGTGCTTTCAATAAGATGAAATAATAGTGGGTGGATTTGGGAGCGAGCCTGCTGTTTCCACAAGAGCAGTGAATGATGGGATTAGTGGAAATGTTTTCTAATAGTGCTGACAGAGGTGGGGGCACACTGGGGCTTCTAGCTGGTGACACAGCTTCAGCAGCAGGCTCAACATTGAGGAAGATTTACATTTTCCCATCATTTGATTTTATAAATCCTTCCTTATCACAGCTGGGTATTGTTGGTTGGTCTGAAAAAGGGAAGTTTGGCTTGTTCAAAAGTTTATAAATGAGATTTTTTTAAAGCACACACAAAAAGAATGCAGCTTTCAGAAGGTTCTTTCTGTGAGCCTCAGTCTTTGTGAAGATTTCTGTTGCTTCTGCCCAGGTCCCAGTTTCGGTTTGTGGATAGACAGCTCACGTGCCAGTCAGCATGCAAAAGTTCTCATTATTATAGGAGACAACATACCAACATCTATTCTGTAATCAACAGCTTAAGGGATAGCACTGATTTAAAGCTTGGAAAAAAACAAAGCACTATAATTCAAGAAATCATGTTGATTTGCCCAAGATCTCTAGCAGACAGTTCATTGGAACATAATGATAACTATATATAAAAACAGAATATCTATGTGTTCATAAGCATATATTGTACAGCAGAATAAAATAATAACCAAATTCAAAAAAAAAAAAAAACTTGAAAAAAATATTGCATACAATCTCAGGTGGGGCATTGTCCAAGCCAGTTTGTAATTTCATTCTTAACTCCTTAAACATGAGGAAATTACAGAACACTGAAATTACAGTTCAGATGAGACTTTTATATTACACAAGCATTTATTCTGGATATGGCAGGGGTTACAAAATGAATTGAGAACTTAGTGAAAAATAGTAAATGCTTTATTTCAATTTTGTTAAATGCCTTCCAGTCCAGAAATCCAAGTGCCCTTGACATCTCATTGACCAATATGAGTCTTAAAAAAGAAAGAAATGACTATAAACAACAACATAGAACATCTAGGATGTACAGCCAGTACTCCATGGCTCCCTTCCAGGATTTCTAGAGCTGCAGCTTTTTGCTCTTCAGCAGGAGCATACTGGAATATTCACTGAGTGAATGCAATTTCTCCACCGGGATCAGTGGCATCTGAAGACCCTGGCTGGTCCCCGCTGCGGGAGCCATCTGTGACAGGGCACACAACCCAGGAAGGCTGATGAGCACCAGCCTGCCTCCCCACAAAGGACAGTGAATGCAGAAACGTGTGCATCTGCATTTACCAAGCAGACTAACAGCCACGTCTGCACACACACGAAGGTTCCTAGCCATCGTTTTCACTAGACCTCCACTGACAATCTTATTTTAAAAGCCAAAGTAAAGGCCAAGTCCACAACCACCTTTTCTCTAACTTCGTGTTCACTTAAACTTTCATAAACTCTGCACCTGGCCAATGCAAATATATAGTTGCAGGAAGATATTGAGTTAGCAGAATAACAGCATTTACTGACCCATTTTAGTTCACACATTGCAAATGTGCTTCCTTGTATACTTACGTTGACTCTTGCTACATATGGTAGCAGAGTTTAACCTGAGGAAATCCAAGTGTCAGATGGCAATTTGGCTCACTCTGTTCTACGGGAAAAAGAAAGTTGTTGGCCAACTTGATGCCATTTCACCTTGGTAGAGCCAACAGCAGTGGTGTTCCTTTGTCATCAATAACTCACAGCTTCAGCTTCACTAAACTTTATTCCTAAGGATGTTCAACAATAAAAGGTAGGGGGAACCCACATCTGTGCAAGGGGAGAACATCTTTCCAATTGAGATGCCAAAACAGACCTACAATATTCCACCAAGTAACACTTTCAGTACATTTTGTCAAAATTCATCAGCTTTTTTTAATATTTTGAGACTATGAATTGAAAAAAAATCGTTGCTTGAAAAAAAATATTTGCATGATGGCAAAATGTTGTGGAATCTCACATAAGAGTATTTTCTCCATCAGGATTTGTGCAGCTACCCTCTGTGTTAAATTGTCAATAAATTGCAACCCTCAATATTAATTTAAGCTCCATCTTTAGCTACATTTTAAGCTTTGGTGGGTTTGTTTGTTACTTGAAGAGGACTACTCCATTCATGTGGACAAGAACTCCCCAAAGTTATTTTCAAGCACTGATTTTTGACTAGCAGGACAGACAGACTCAGGCAGAAGAAACTTTATGTCCTTCAGATGCTAAAATACCTGTTCTCTTGATGGGATAAAAAGAAGCAAGCCAGTGGGTTCAGCTCACTCTTGTTATTTCAGACAGGCTATGGGACCTGCAGGGCAGAGCCCAAGAATGCCATAAATTACATACCCCATGGCTTTCAGCAACAAATAGATAGCGTTTGAGTTTACTCAAGGCATTGGCAAGTGCTGTAATAGAGATTCCTGAAAATATCTGCCCGCCAGATGATGCTTCCTGATGCACACAGTGCCATCGAGGGGGTCTTGTTGCAGTTACAATCGGTCGAGTTCTCTTCCTAGAGAAGTCTTTTCGTTTCCTTTGTCACAGCCTGCTACATCCGATTCGTGCTGCTCGTCTCCCACCTGTGCAGAGATCAGCTGTAAAAGCGCTCGGAAGCCTCAATAGCCCCGAAGATGCAATATTGCACTTTCTGCAGACGTATCAGTGTGGTAACTGAAAGCTATAAGCAAAAGAAATATCTTCTGTTAGTTGAAAAACAAAAAATAACCTTAAGATTCGGAGGTCTGCTTTCTAATGTTTGGTTACAAGTTTACCTGTAGTGTGAGGCCTACGAGTGCTATGGCTCTGAGGATGCTCCTGCAATTCTCACCCGATCTTAGGGAGCAAAAGTCACCTTTCCACCTGGCCTTGTTATAACTCACGCTGCGGGAGCTGAAGGAGGTGTAAATGCCCAACAGTCTCTGTTCTTTCCCCAGTTACCTCATTTTGTTTGGACAAAATAGGATTATTTCTCCTTAAATGTTGCTTGTTACATCACTCACAAGCTGCCCATGGTGAGACTCCAGTTTCATTCTCTCTGGGGTTATCCGAACACCACGCAGAAGACAGCCAGGACTCACATGCCAACTCATGCTGCTACCAGCATCTCTCCCTGGTGCCTTATTCTGTGGCCCAGGGGTTAAGTCAGGCCAGAAATACCAGAACAACCCCAGCCTACACTGGCAACCCATTCTGTAAAAAATCTGCCATTGAGTCACGGTCTATGGGTAGTTTAAACAAAAAAAGAAGGCAGCTGGAGACAGGAGATAAAACTGCACAAAGATTTATACTGGAGAGTCACTCAGCAAAGCTCCCATTTGCGTGTGAAAGGTTTGCCAAATAACTTTGGGCTGCTCAGGAGGACGAGTAGGAAGGAAAACGCCTCCGATCCCTGCAGTCGCCCTGCCCCTGGTGCATTGCTGCCGTTTTAGCTCCTTGCTGTTGATGAAAACTTGACTTTGCGAAGCAGGCACTGACCCCTCGTTCTTGATGCACCTGCGTTTGCCTGTGCACCCCCTCTCCTCCTCTTGGAGGCCCTTCCCCACCATTCTGCTTTATTTATTTATCTGTCAGTGCTTCGATTTTCTGGCAGTGCTTTGCCTTCTTTTCCCCAGGCTTGTGTTTCCCATTTTCCTGCCTCCACCAGCTGGGCCGGTCCCCTATCACCACCTGAAAGCAGAACTGTGGGTTTAAACTGCGTATTTCATCAACCTGGGAGATGCGACACAAAGCGCACAAGTACCTCTAAGGCTTTGTTCTTACGTAAAACCAAAGGAAATAAAAGCAAGGAGACCAAAGGAAATAAAGGCACCCACCGGCGGTGCCAGGTGAAGCACGCTCTCAGAAAAGCAGTAAGCATGAATTCAAAGGAACTCGGCTGGTTGGGTTCCTACCTGTCCACAGCTAAAATGGAAGATAAAAAAATGGTTTTTAAGCACTGGCCCTGACAGGCATTTTGGTGCAAGAACCCTCTGTGGAAACTAGAGACGAGGAATTTGTCACAGCAGCCGATAGGAGCCCACCACACAAGTACGTAAAACTTGCTCGCAGTGGTACTTTTACCCTAAAGCGCTGCAAAAGCTTTTATCTACTGACAAGAACACAGATTTTTTACCTGGAACTGTCATTTTCTCTTCCCTGAGATAATCTCACCGCGAAATATCATAGCAAAACAAACGATTGTTCAGATTATCAGATCTATTCTGCATGCTCCCGACGCAGGGCTCGACTTCACGCCGCGAGCGGCTGAGCCACGCAGGCTGCGGCAGCCTCCTCGCCGTGCCCGGCTGCGGAGCAGCACCCAAGCGGCTGCGCTACACCGGTGCCCCCCTCCCGCTTTGCTCCTTACAAGCTGTTCTGCGGACATTTGCTCCAAGCCTTACAGTGGGCGAGTGGATTTTACACGTACTACAGTGCAACGTACTGCTGTGTGACGAAATCTGGCAATAAAAAGCGTTTGCACTCGGCGTGTTTGGCTCTGGCTCTTCATTAGGTGATGGAGCGGGAAACTGCAAAGCAGTTTCACTGAGTGAGCCCTTTTGTTAGCACTGCTCCTCCGCTTCCAGCAGCTGAAAGATATATTCCCTGTTGCAGTTAATTAATTAATTTGCAGTCTGTGAAAACCCAGACTCGGAGACGGCTGAAAACATTGCCGCCACCCTGCGCTAAGCTCTTGCCGCGCCGCTCTGCATTAGCACGGTCACATCCTCCGGCCCGGGGTCACTGCTCACAAAAAGCCCGCTGCAATTACACAAGCTTAGCCGCACCCCTGAATCTGGCCCAACACCTGGAAGCCAACTGGCCGTCTGTTGGCTTGAAGTAGTGCCGCACAACCAAAAAGTTGGAAATTTCTTGCTCCAGCAAGCGGTCTGTGCTAGACAACACGACTGCAGCACGGCGGCTGCAACGAGGGCAGGTCAGGAGCTGGTCCTGGTTTTGCTAGAGCCGCCTGCAGGACTTCCCCGGGGATCTGACATTCTCCTTTTCATGCTTTTTTTTATATGTATATACATAGTTGTGAGCACTGGGACTGCCAACTGGCTGGATAGTGGATACTTTTCTTACTAATGAAGGCATAGTATCATCAAAGGCTGAGGAAGAGCACATTTTCCAATTAAAATACACTGAGCTGTGAAATGAAATTGTTCTACTCGCACCTTAACCTTCCCTTCGAAGAGGGGAATAGTCTGTAGCCTCACTGACCACAGCATGAGTCCTGCATGTGGTCTGCAGAGCCAAATGCTGCCCAGGACCACGTCCAGGCGGCTTTTGAAGGTCTCCAGAAGGAGACCCCACAGCCTCTGGGCAGCCTGTGCCAGGGCTCCCTCACCCGCACAGCACACTGAACATCAACGCTTTTTGCTTGGGAAGACAACAGCCGTACGTGAGTCCAAACACTCCCCAGGAGCTGCTGCTGGGAGGCTAGAAGAACATCCCCCACAGGGGCCACGACAATGCAGGAGAGCAGATACTGGGGAGGTTCATCCCCTGCCACCAGCGTGTCACAACAACGCTGCTCTTCTGATTTACTTCAGCAAGAGCGAAGTCTCTGCAACATTTGAATGAAGGGTGAGGGTTCATAACAGAGCAGACAACGGGAAGGGGCTGGGTGGTGCAGAGCTGAGAGCTGGTGGCCAGAGCAGCAGAAGGGAGGGAGCTGGTGCAAGGCGAAAGCAGACGTGTCGGCACGGCCGGGGCGGAGGAGGAAGAGGAGAGAGAAAAATGCCACGAAAGAATGTACAAAATTGCACAAAGATCAGCTGAAGAAGAAAAGAGTGAAATGTGCATCATGTCAGACAGGAGTGTGTGGGGACAGTGACAGCAGGCTCCCATTGTACAAATCTGTCTGAAAGCAATTTTTAAATGTTTGACTCAGACGTGCCTCAGATGTGCAGGTGATTTATGCGTGTCCAGTCAAAATAAAAGCTCTCAGCATTTTCTTGGCCGGCCTCAGGAGGGTTGGGCTCCCTCCTCAGAGCTGACAATGCTTCTCCTTGTTGAACGAACACAGCTGTGCCAGTGCACATTTCAGTCCAAACCAGCTCGCTAGAAGGCATTTTGTGATCCCTGGGCTCAGAGCGGCGCTGGAGCGGGCGCCTGCCGATGGCCACAGCGCCTCCAGGGAGCCCAGCTTGCTCCGGTGGGCCCTGGGCCACCCACTCCT
>VXAA01004704.1:230463-268079 GCA_013399115.1 Anseranas semipalmata
GTCACCTTTCCAGGGATGGAGGTGAGGCTGACCGGTCTACAGTTACCCGGGTCCTCCTTCTTTCCCTTTTGGAAGACCAGAGTGACATTTGCTTTCCTCCAGTCCTCAGGCACCTCTCCCGTTTCCCAGGACTTACCAAAGATGATGGAGAGTGGCCTAGCAATGACTTCCGCCAGCTCCCTCAGCACCTGTGGGTGTATCCCATCAGGACCCATGGATTTATGGATGTCCATATTGCTTAACTGGTCCTTAACCCAGTCCTCATCAACCAAGGCAAACTCCTCCTTTATCCTGACTTCCTCTGTGGCCTCAGGGGTACGGGGCTCCTCAGGACAGCCTCCGGCAGTATAGACAGAGACAAAGAAGGCATTCAGTAACTCTGCCTTCTCTGTATCTTCTGTCACCAGGGCACCCACCTCATTCATCAGTAGGCCTACATTGCCTCTAGCGTTAGTTTTATCTGCAATATATTTGAAGAAGCCCTTTCTGTTGTCCTTGACCCCTCTTGCAAGGTCAAGAAGCCATAAGCAGGATGGGGACCCAGCGAGTTGGGACCTGCCACCCTTGCGGCACAGCTTCCTTGCAAAAACCCTCTATTCATAGCCCCTAAGGCTGGAAAAGATGACTGTCCACTTGAGTAACTAAGGCTATGGGGCTTCTCCAAATTAAATCTGAACTAGGGCATATTTTTGAGAAAAATTGTCCAGTTTTGAGGGACATTTCTCATGGTGATCAGCCAACCACAGCACAGTTCTTTAAGTGTGTTGCAGTGCTCAGTTGTCCCTGCTGTCAAAAAGTAAACTAAAAATGGGGGGTAAACGCATCCAATTTCAACTTTCAACTATTGGCTCATTAGACACTTGTTTGCCAGACCAATTTTCAAATTTCTGCTTCTGTAACGTGATTTACATATTTTAATCTTCTGATAATGTGAAATGCATCCTTTCTGAGCCATCAATATTGCTGTTACGATGGCACACGCTCTTCATTTCCACCTCAGTATCATGTATGATACCTTAGTATCATGTACGATACTAACTTCCATTATTTTGATAATGTATTCATTTTAAATTTTTGTACACTGATTTATGCTTGACCCACTGTACAAGGTGCTATTTAACATCTTTAGAATTAGGAAGCATTTTATCAACATACGGTATGAATCCTTCCATCTGGCTTTTCACTGAAGACAAGGCAGAAATATTTTTCAACACCTCTGCCTTTTCTGTTAACGACAGTGCTGCGATTTCCATTATAGAGTTATTGCTTTATAAATACACTTGGAAAGGAAACCCTCTTTTAGTCTCCCTAAGTTTTTAACTCAGAGGTCTTTTTGCTTCTGTGTCAACTGTTTTTCATGCCTGGTTTTCAATCTATATTCAATTCTTCCTTGCCCTATTTCCATTCTTTTCCCTGCCTTCTTTACTTAGCTGTTGCCCTCTGCTCCTCTCACCTTTGCTGGTAAGGCACTGAGAGAATTCCACACTGCAGCAGTTGCATTTACTCCACCAGAAAGCAATTATTAAGCAACATTTCAGTCTATCTAAGGTGAATCAGAAAAACAATCACATCAAACATGAAAAAAAAAAAAAAAAAAAGCATAGCTGACACCTCAGACTATCAAATTTAATCCATGTGTGTTTTTCCGGTATGTCTTAATTGCATGTTATTATCTCAGAATTGCATAAGGGTATAATTTCCTCTAAAGATGTTCACTACTTATTTTCTATAGCAGCTAAAATCCAAAACATAGTATAATTTCAGATTAAAAGCATGACACTGAGTTACAGGATTCTAAAACCCACTTTTGGACAGCCAGTTCAGCAGCCCCAGTGGGAAAATAAGGAATGCTGGAAAAGGATTACAGTGGTTTTTACATTTAAGAAGAGTTACACTGCTGGTCACAAGAGAGATCTCACATTACTGAAAGTACACATATTTGCTGAAAAATAAAAGTCTCTCAGAAAGAAAAAAGAGGAAAGGAAAAAGCATCAGACATTTGAACAGCTGGAAGCATTTTTAGAAATTACAAAAAAGGAGAAAAAAATCATTTAGAATAATATTTCCCTTTCTGTAGTAAGCATCGTAGTGGTGATATAATACGTTCTCAAGAGAGTTAATCATGTCTACTGTTCAATCCTCAAAGGTTATTTCATAAAACAAAAATTAGTGGAGTCAACAGAGTTTCTTCACAAAAAAACTGAAGCTGTCATTCTGAGTTGTATTTATTTTCCTACCAGCTCCCGCCTTCATCAAATGTCCCAAGAGCCACGAATCTGTGACAACAAGCTAAAATCCACTTTGCTCTGGCAAAAGACAAAGTTTTCTGCATTTCTTTGTCTATATCTGATTTCAGTACTAGGAAGATGTTGTTTGATGCCACTCTGACAAAAACTTGAAAGTACTGTTGTTTACAGAAGGATCAAATGAGACAGTGAATTAAGGAGGTAATAGAGGCCACAGGCATAAACCCATGACTACTCTATGTAATTTGATAAAGTATCTAAACTCTAGAACCAACATCACTTCAGTTTCTTTCGAATTAAAACCTAGGGGCAATCTCTTAATTTTAAATGCTCTTCTTATTCCGCTAATTATGATGCTTTATTTTCTTTACAGTAATGCTCCAAGGCTCATGTCAGCATTAGGATTTCCTTTTCCTAAGTTCTTTTTGTCACAATGAATCTTTTATCACAGGCCAACTCCAGATAAACATTATTAGCAGTTTGCTCAGTACAAAAAACACGCAACCAACAACACAAGACTCCCTTGGCTACACCCTTTAATTTCCATATGTCCACTAAATACTCTGTGAGGAGCTGTTAAACTTACATTCATGAGTTATTGTTTCTTCTTGAGAACCTACCATCTTCACAATGTGTTTTTACTTACACCTAGATTTAAATTTGTTTAGTTTGTTTATTTTTTTAATCACTTGACTTACAGGGAAATATTCACCTGGTTTGTTAAACAAAACTATTCACTCTTTCCTCTTAGGGACCAAGGCAGATGCAGAATGCTGTCAGACACAAAACACAGAGGCTTGGTTGTGGTACATCTGAACATAAGTCTGCTACTGTTTAGTCAAAACACACCTAAAAAGGTCTAAAATCAGTTCTAACAGAACGGCAGTACTATTCATACAAGACAAATTCCCACCATATAAAAACAGACAAAGTGAAAAGATGGGGTAACATATTAAACAATACCTAATAGCACAAATTTTGTTAAAAAACAGGGCCCAATCACCTAATCAGCTCTCACCCTTATTTATCTCTTCCCAAACATCCACTTTTTTTCTTGTTAGAAGTCTGTATATTTATTTTTCACTTGCTTCTCTTCCAGCTAATTGCCCTCATCTCTCAGCCTTGGTTTTCCTGCTCCTTTCACTGCATTTGCTCTAAGCATGACACACATGAAACCTTTTGCAATAACCTACAGAGGACCTCTAAAAGACAAGGCTATTACTCTAGAGAAAAACTTATCGCATTTTTTTAAATAGGCATTCAAATACCATTTCGGAATTTACTTCAAGAGAAGAAGAAGAAACCCTGATTGATAATGCCTCCTTTATCACCCACTATGTAATGTGTAACCTTCAACTGCTCCAGCTATCTCCAGCTAAATATACTGGAAAAACATCTTTGTTTCCAATGAGTTTTGCTCCCCCAAACCTGCCCTCTTATACTTCTATATACAAAATACATATTCTATATATATCCTATATATACATTTTATATATATATCCAATACTTCTTACACAGCTTCCCAACACTTGTCCACTCATGAAAGGGAAACTCCATGTGAACAAACATGCAGGGAACAGATTCAGGCCTCACCTAAGCAGCACACTTTGCCAACTTATTTCCACAATAATTGTTCTTTGCAATGGAATCATCAAAATGCCTGCAAATCCATAATCACCATATACTTCATCCAGTAAAGCCCTTAACGTAATGTGCGCAAACCTAAACCACCACTACACAATAAAACAAACATACCCAGAAAACAGGTAAAAGGACAAAGGCACCCAGTTAATGGGAGAAAACTTCTCAGAAAACAGCTACACTATTCCTGATGCATGAGTACTGAAGCTCAGTGGCAGATCTGCAAACGGTAAGCCTAGAAACAAAAAACTTGTAAGTTGGTTGGATATTTTAAAAACTATGAATTCAATAGCAATACCAGTTCTATGGCACCTTGCAAACTCCACTCCTCCTCTCAACCGCAGGATGAATGGTCCATCTTTTGTATTCAGCTTTTATGTATTCCTATTCCACACCTGAAGAAGACCTGTTCAATAGCTCCATATAATAAAAGATACTATTTTTACTTGCAAACTTAGCCACACATATACCTATTGGATCATCAAAGCATGACTACTTTCCATGTCATCTTCCACTGGGAAACATTAAGGGCTACCTGTTTTACTCTCTCTTTTCCATGTTGCAAAGTGTTTCTTTACTCCCCATCCTAACATTTTCCTTCACATACCTATACGACTACAGCTTTTCTTTTCCCATCTTTTTGTTCCCTATCTCAAATAGTTTCTAGTTTTCCACTGCAACTTTCTTGGCAATTTCTCTTCTCTGTTGCAAACACGTTTTGCTTTTCCCCAGTTCAGAACTCCCACAAGGAATAGGATTAAGCAAGTTTAAAGAATATCCACAAGCATGTGAGAAGGACCCATGCAAACGGTTCTGGGTCATGACACTTGATGGTTATGTGCTAACACTGAACCACTTGTGTACTGAAAGACTGTTCGCACTGCTCCACCCACCCTGTGCATGAGTTCAATTCCCATTTAACCATCTGTTCCTACAAGATCAAATTTTCTAACAGTACATACTGGAGTATTTTCTCAAATTCTGTGCTTAAGCTCCCATGGAATGGAAAGCCATCATCTTCATAAATGAAACCAGGTGATCCAATGGGATTATTTATTACTGTTCCACGAACACAGATATTCAAACATATACAACTGTTCACCAAGAAGCAAAAACAGTCACAACAACATTGTAACCACAATTATTAAGATGTATGCAATATTCATTGAAATATTTCAGTTCTGTTCAATACTTTTATGAGTCCGTGATAAATGTTTCGAAGTCCTGGTCTAAGTCTGAAACAAGGGCATCCACAAAATCTTCAACTGAAGGCGATTTCTGAAGCATACCTATAAAACCAAGACAACAGACTCTTAGCAAGAACACTATCACCTCAAAAGCTTTGCCAATGATAAAGTTATTAAAACTAACGAGCTTTTAATATCACAATATGACAGAAACAGCTATCATGTCTTTGTCAAGAAATAAATCCAATTATAGTGTATGGGCAGTATTTAATTTATTCATCCTACCTGTTACATGTTATCACAGAATTGACAGGTTTCAAGATTGTGAACTTTTTTTATCACTATGATCTTGCTTAGGCTGGGAATTATATCTGTTGTAAAGGAATGTAACCAAGACACAGGCTAGATGCAGTCATTTCCAAATGACTGGAAGAAATCACTGATTGAGAAGGATCTAATAAATCCTTATCTGCTGAGTCTCAAGTCTGACACAGCCAGAAAAAACAACATGCTTTCTCAAAGCGTTACACACCTTAAAAACATTTAATTTAGTATTTAAAGTACAAACATCTCTGAAATATACCACAAGGCATGAAACATACCCAAACATACCGCATTTTCAGTGTGCTGCAGTTTTAGTTTGCTTTTTCACAGCGCAAGGATTTACCTTTTATTAGGAATATTAAGTAGTATGTTAGCTGTATCATATGGCTACAGAATAACAGACAGGAAAATTAGCACAATAAAGAATCACGCTCAACTATTCTGTCAGGTAATTCTATTAGCAGACCAACTAAAAATCTCACACATTCCTCCTCGGAATCACAGATTTTAGAAAGAACATCTCATGTAAATTATTTTCAGATGTTTCTTTGTAACAAATATTAGATTAGTGCTGGGTCTTTTCACCGTTATTAACATTTTCAAGATTATATATGGAAATTTAGTGCATTACTTGTAGCAGGAAAAAAAAACAGTATGGCTGCCAAATAATGTAAAATTTAATCTTCATACTTCTTTGATGTGTTCTGTTCTTTCTGTTCTTTCTTACAACTGCCAACATAAATATAACCTTGTTCTACCCTTTCTGATCAGTGTACCTACTGTACATAATTTTATATTCTTTCACATCCTCAACAATATTTGCTTTCAGTGGAAATTATAATTGCCTGCTGCTAAAAGACCGGAATCTTTTACTAAAGCACAATGATTCAAAACCCACCAGGAAACAGACCAGCTCAATGTAATTTTGTGTGAGCAACTAAAAGAATTTTCTTGCTGAGACCTCACAGAAACCCATTTCAGCCTGTTTTAAACATGTTGCAAGTGTCAACACAAACTGCCATGACCCAGTAGATTAATATTGAGCACTCAAAGGAAAACAAATCTCATACTATATATAGGTTGACTGAAATGATGCTAAATGAAGTTTGTATCAAGCTATTTTTGAAATGAAAGAGAACAGAATTAATATCTCTAAGTACTCGGTAAACTTGTCATCTACTCTAATGGTAGTGAGATTGCTGTGGAATTTCTGCTAGTTCAAAATGCGAAATGGCATGCAACATGCAGGGCTGAGAAACAGATGTGTCCCGATAACAGCTACTAACCCACACTCCCCAGAGAGCCCACTGCAGACTCACTCCATCCGGGCTCCTGGCTGGGGTGGCTGGGGAACAGGTATTTGCTCCCTAACAGCCTTAGAAAAATTCCCTCAGACAAACTGTTTAAACCCATACTATTTTCCTGCAGTTTGCTCAGACGTGGACAGAATGCCTTAAGGAGGTGACACAGATGGCAGACCACTGGAATGTACATCGTCATGCATGACCATTGCAGCCTTGTCTTTCATGGAGGTGAAGTGGTCCAGTCCCAACAGTGCAAATAATTTTGCCCTTTTTTTTTTGCCTCATTTTACCTCAGATATTTATCAACTAATTGGCTCTATTTCTAGAGACTGAACAGTAGAAAGAAGTTCACAGCTGCCAATCATCTGATCTTTTTCACAGGTCGACTTTATAATGAGATGAATTGTGCCTATGAAGTGTCTATTTTTCCCCACAGCCCAGAAAGGAAACCTGGATGACTAGCTCAGGTATAAAAATATGAAGTTAGGTGAAATGATTTCTTCCCTGGAGGCATTTAAGAGATGTGTGGACATGGCACTAAGGGACATACATGGTCTAGTGACAGGACTCGGTAGGACAGGTTAATGGTTGGACTTGGTGATCTTGAAGGTCTTTTCCAACATAAATGATTCTATGAACCCTCCAATTTTCAAGATGTTCTATAAAAGAACCATTTTTCTATAGCTAAAATAGATAATTCTATCAGACACCAATATGGAGGGATGACTGTAGTGCTGTCTAGACAGTATTTTTAATTGAAGTATAAAAATGGACATAACCTCCCACCTCTGCAAGCCCCAAAATACAGAAAACAAAATGCAAAACTTTCAAATACTAAGTTTATAAAAACCAGCCTGGCTGGATGACGTTTAGCTAATTCTCTTGAAACGCCAAAATTTATTTTGCTGTAAACAGTTCTTAAACCCTGATTATCAATACGTCACGAAACAAAAGAAGAAAAGTAAACAGTATGATGCTCAGTTTCGAGGTACTGGAAGAGAGGAAACTGCTGCTGGGATTATCTTTAAGTAGATTTAATGTCCTTCTTGTATAAAATTAGTAGAACATAATAAAGCCATTCCATCCCTGGATATTACAAAATGAGTAAAAGAAACATAATTAACCACAATACACTCAGACGTGCAGCTGAACACAGCCTTACCAAATCTCACTCAAAACTTGCTACAAACTACATTAATTTAGTCTCCACATGGTTTGTTTTAAATATGTAGGAGAATTCAAAATCTTTCTGGCAATAGTGATGTTAAATGACCTCCTACCCAGTAGTTCCAACTGTTGATAATACAAACAGATTTCAGATTTCTTGCATTAGTGGTCTACTGCATTGCTATTTTCCCATCACTGACATCAAAAGCAGACATTAGCAGAATGTGCTTTTGAAAGAGAAGGACGAAGAATAACTGAGGTCATCAATGAAGAACTTCTGTAGTAAAATAAGCATGCCCTTATGAAATAAATAACTACAGATTTCAGAGCAGACAGCTCCATAAGAAACAGACAGTGATGGTATTTCCGTATTTTAACCTCTTACTCTACCCAGCTGTGTTAAGAATGGTCATGTCTCCCTTTAAACTCCATTAAAATATATCAAAGTAGGATCAGTATGTACTCAGCATTTCAGTCTAAATGATTTAGTAAGATGTCCACAAGGTCTGATGGTTGCAGTTTTAAAATCTAGGAGTGTATTTTATACATTCAGCCCTCCTATTTCGGTTCAGTCTCTCCCAAGCCTAAGGCAACTGCATAGCTTATCTTCCCTGCTTTGAAGTCTTTTTCACATTACAGCACTGTGGTTAACCACACCCTTTTGAGAGATGGTTAGCTATAACCTACAATCACTGGAAATTGGGAGAAGAATAAAGCCTATGGCAGAATTTGGCCTCTGCCCCTTTGGAACACTAATTATTTTGGGTCCATGTACTTTGAGTTAACATATGTTGCCACTCACACCGCCTTTTAGGATTTATGCATGTTTTTTATACTTTCAAAGAGACATACAATCATTATCTGAAGATCTTTACAGCCTCTTCAAATCATAATTATTCCACCAAGTACAATTTGAGGCATGGAAAAACAAATTTTCAAACTGCACTGGAGCAAATGCATGTTTATTTACAGATTTAGTTGGCTTGATTACCACGTATGCACACAACTGAGTATGACTGCCTGCAATATAATGCAGCATTAATCAATCAAGAACACAACTGCACATGCATTTCCCACATGGGCTTCTTCACAGACCCAAAGGGCAACCTGACTGCACAAAAGCAGCAGGAGCAGCACACTCCAGGGTCTGTTCCATGCTCTCAGTTCCCAAATCATCCAGCCCTGTACTTTCCACTCTGCAATTCACTTTCTGCCTATGCACCTGGGTTTCTTTCCAGTCAGGGAGTGCCAAGGGAGGGGGGAGAGATGGTGCACACCTAAGGCTTGTTCAGACCTGCAACTGGACCTGGAAGCAACCTGGGTTACTTACCTTTGAAGGAGTTTGGAATCCCTAATGCCATGTAATCCTGTAAAGGAGAGCCATGTGGCCATCCCACAAGAACAGAGACATAAAGTTCATCTCAAACTGTATTTTCTCTTTAAGGAAAAAAAAAAGGAAACCTCCTGGACAAAGCATTTTCAAAACTTATTTTTTTTATTACTCCTGCTATCCACATTTGTGACTATTTTTGTATTATCAAAGGGGTAAAATAACAGGGGTCACTTCAGAAAACATTTTAAAAGGTTTCAAAAAGCCTTTGTGTTGTGTTTTGTTTTGTTTTTTAAATGGGAACAAATGCCAACAGAATCAAATCCAAACAAAAAAAAGGTATACTGTGTTTCCTAATGAAAGACTAGTCCAAACACGAATCTTGTCACTGACTCCACTGGATGGCAGGTCAGATCCTTTATCTTCCCTAATCAGTACATCTCTGGAATCATGTGGGAGAAAGATGAAAAGCTAGGGTCATATCCAAGCACAAAAGAAAGATAATAGAGAGCTTCTGAGAAGAAAATCATAACAAAGAAACTGAATAAATGAAATGTGCTTGTGAAGTTATCTGTTATCAAACCATCAATATGGCTAACTTCACAATTAGATACGGAAACACTTCAAGGGTGAGGCTACATACATACATCCAGAAGTCAGGCTTGAACAAGTGTATTCCTTTATTAAAATAAAAACAAATCGGAAATAATACAGAACTTATGGTTTTTGAAATAGGGCACTAGTGAGCACAGAATCTGAACTGTTTCTCTGAAGAAGAACAAAACCAACAGGCTGCTAAGTCTGGTGGAATTTGTCTTTAGTCAGGAATCTGGTCATCTGCTATAGGAGTGTGGCATTGCAACTGATGGAAACCAACAAAAGATGGAAATCAAGTATCACAGAATATCCGTAACGAAAAGGAATAAATGCAGCAAAAAGAGTCAGAAGCTGATTGAAATGGCAACCTAAGCAAATTAAAGAGCAAGTAATTGTTCTTACTTTTCTCCTTAAATTCTCAGTTTTTCTAATAAATACGGAGTGATTGAGTGTAAACATCCAATAAGCTTTTCTATCATTTGTGTTCTGTGATTTAATCTCACATAATCCAAAACAAGCAATCAAATTCTTAACTTGTCAAAAGACCTGAGTCACCTGAATTTCAATCTTCAGGGAGTCACTCAAGCATGCCTGTTTAAGTTTCACACTACAAATGAATGTCACAATATGCACAGACAAGGATGCTGACAATTAATAAAGGCATGTTTCTGATAATTGTTATGATCTTGAATGTCTTTCTAAATTTCTGTTTATAGTAATATTAAAGAAATTTAGAATATAAAAGTGAAAACATCTTGAAAACATCCACTGTTTTCTGCAAGGCTGTGCTCTTATCACAGGTATCACTCATGCTAATGCTGATACAGAGGAGTTATTGCTGTCTGGTTCTCCTTTTGTGTCTGAACAAACATACTAGCAGGAGCACTACAGTTACTAACCTTAAAGTGACACACAGTTCTATTTAGTGATTTAAGAATTTACTGATTTTAAGAAAAAAAAAAAGAAAAAAAAATCAAACTGCGTATCTTCCACACATAGACTTTTTTGGTCACATCTCAAAGGATTCCATTATTCTACCATTAACATCTAATTGCACAACTATTCCTTAAACATGGCTCACTCCCTTCTTCAAACACAAGGCTGCACAGCTATCACTTCTTCATCATTCACCACTGATCCTGAGGACTCACTGATAAACTATCTGCATTAAATGAACCGAGGACTATGAACACGAGGAATATGAATATTGAAATGCCTGAAACATCTGATTATTGCATTACAAGACAGTTAAACTTGCTTGTGTGCTTCCACTGTGCCTTTCCATACTTCATCATATTTTGGATTTCCTTTAAACTTAAAAAAAAAAAAGGAATTTCCTGGACTGTGATGCCCCTTCTTCAAATTAATTTCAGTAACAAGTTTTATCCAAAATAAGTGATGGATACTTTCAACCCCAAACTGATTGTACCATGTTCTACTGCATTCTCTCATATGCAAGGGGGAAAGCCAGCTGTAGGTCCATAGATTTTATATCAGTCCATCCACAGATTCGTTTTGCAAATTTCATTTAAATAATATTTGATTCAAGCAGGCCAGTAAGACTCCATGCTCAACAATTAAAAATATGCCCCAGAAACAGAAGAGATAACAAACGTAACTGGTATTTAAAAACATTCTTTCTTCCTCTACGATATGGCTTACAATATTAATTGGATTTGCTTGTAAAGATGTAAGTTCTTGTCTTGCAACTAGTTAGTCCATAATCGAGCTGCAGTTTTTAAAGTTAGGTTACAAACACAGACTCTTCACGAGCAGTAAAGAAAGGTAAGTTTAAAAGATGCAAAGTCATGCTGAAAGAAAAGTAACCCTGTAGATGAGAAATATAAATAGACTAATCTAGATATATACAGTTGCTTAATATATGATGAGTCTAAGGAGAGCAGAGGTTATGGCCTCAAATATAAACAGACAGGTCGAAGAACTGAATGTTCTAGTTATGAAACTGTTGAGTTCATGAATAAATACAGATGCATTACTACTGTCTTATTTCTCTTTAAAAAATGCCATTTCCAGTCTCCCAAACTGGAGTGATCAGTGGCTGATGAATTAACATTCACAATTAATATTAACAACTTCAGAGCAAATTGAAAGATGCTCCTCAGATGAAGTCTTTAACAAATGCTCAGATCAGGAATAGTGACACTAATGAAAAATTGTTTGAATACTGCAGCATTACAGAGGAAAAGTCTTTATCCTGATCTCATTGACAGATTTGAGATAAAAGTAGTTTTTTCTTTAAATACATGAAGTATTTTTCTATTGCTATAAGTGATTTTAAAAAGTTATTTTCCAGATTCAAAAGGCAAATGTAGTACTGAGAGGAACAGCGAACCATGTTTCTTTATTACAACCTTCAGACTACCATTTCACCAGAATGTATATTCAAAGTACTAATGCAATGAAAGCTATTTTGATGATGCTAAAACAACATGGCCAAAACAAGTTCAAATTCTTGTATACAAAATAACTAGATCTATTATGAATTTCATGTACGTAAATGTTATGCATTTTTTGTATCCAAAAAATTGTCATCTATTTTCTTTTAAGTATGTTGTACTCTTATTATCAATTCTTTAGACTGCTTTGTAATACAACCTCTTCCAACACTTTGCCCCAACTATCTCCATGTCTGTTTTATTCTGTGGATCACTAGGGTTCAACTGACCATGACACAAAGTTGACAACCAGTCCACTTAACTAAATAAACGAAAAAGTTTTCTTTCACTAATCCAATAAAAACAAAAACAAAACAAAAAAAGAAAAAAGAAAAAAGAAAGACCAAATAGGGAAATACAGTTAAGTTATTTCTTCCTCAATCAAGGGAATCAAACAGTTCTAATGTTTTTTCTACCTTGAACCATAAGTATGGGCTCTTTTCCACCGCCGTGTGCCAGCATCTCTCGACGATAACGCTCACCCATTGCCCTGGAGAAACACAGATGTTAGAGCAATCTGCAAACACAGCCTGTCCAGCTTGCAGTTATATTTGCTTCTAGGATCTCTATATAACTCAGAGACAATGAAATCTTCCACCCTGAAACAACGACTGCCTTGAACCCATGTTGACTCCTCAAATCCAAATTACATTTAAAATGATACTATGATTAACTGAACTAGACAAATTTTATACATATGAATACGTGTTGGTATTTATGGAAGTTAAATTGTGAATAATATTTTAGCCTTTGTTGCTCCAAGGGGAAAAGTTACTCTGTTACAATGCTCAGAACATTTACCTAAGGTGTAATAACAGTTAAAATTTTTGATGTCACAATTTACTTTTTAATTTCACAAAGCAAAATGAGTAGGACAGCTGTACTTAGACTTAGCTTTGAAGTTGGTGACATGACGTTTGTTTAATACCTGCAGTTGCTTTTGATTTCAATAGAAAATTGCAAGTAATTAGGCACCTATGAAAATCAAGTTCTCTAATTACATCTAAATATGGATTTCAGTGCTTCCCAACTGCCACACCTGTATTTTAAAACACAGACACAAATTCTTTGCATCAATGAACATGTCCCAAAGTACACTTTATATCTATGGTTATTTCCTATTTTGTTATACTCTTAAAATCAACAAAAAGGCTAAAAACTAACTGGCATTAAAAAAGCCCATCAACCTATGTTACCCCAGGTATAACATTTGTTTCATGCTTTCCAGAAGCAAGCAGCACAACACTTCACTGTACTTAGTGTTTTTTCTATTTTTACCTATCAAATGGGTCTTGAGCAAAACACTGTTTCCACACCATGGAAGCAACAGCCCTGGACATGAGGTAGGAGTAGTATTTGGCACCATAGCCCACAAGATGACTGAATCTCAGCTGCCAGGCCTGTAAGAAGAAAACAAGTAAAAACCAAAACAGAAGTCATCTTGTAAATTCTTTAAATTATTCTGTGTTTTCTTAAGTATGATGGAAAAAAATCTGCTAGTATTACAATATGGAATGGTTGAAAAAAGAAGAGAAAAAAAAAAACACCAGCAACAAAAAAGTCCCAGAATGAACACATCCTTTATTATACGAAGCATTTTTCAAGCTAAATACTGTATATCCAATATGCTGATTATCATAATTGAAATTATACAAAAATAGTGTCAGAAGGAGAGAAAAACAAGTAAAAAAAATGTAGTCAAATGTGATAAAAGTCATGTTGTTCTACTAGTCTTGAAAAGAAAACACAATTACCTTATTAGAAGTAACAGCACATTTTATCATTTTCCATGTATTATAGAATGGCCTGGGTTGGAAGGGACCTTAAAGATCATTTGGTTCCAACCCCCCTGCCTGGATGGGCCCAGGGCCCCATCCACCCTGGCCTCGAATACCTCCAGGGATGGGGCACCCACAACTTCTCTGGGCAACCTGTTCCTAATGTCTAATCTAAATCTATCCTCTTTTAGTTTAAAACCATTGCCCCTTGTCCTGTCATTATCTACTCGAGTAAAAAGTCCCTCTCCATCCTTTTTATAAGACCCCTTTAAGTACTCAAAGGCCGCAATGAGGTCTCCCCAGAGCCTTCTCTTCTCCAGGCTGAACATCCCCAACTCTCTCAGTCTTTCCTCATGTGAGGAAAGCCCTCTTCAGCCCTCTGATCATCTTTGTGGCCCTCCTATGGACCCATTCTAACAGGTCCACATCTTGTGCTGGGGGCCCCAGACCTGGATGCAACACTCCAAGTGGGGCCTCACGAGGACAGAGCAGAGGGGGACAATCACCTCCCTCAACCTGCTGGTCACACCTCTTTTGATGCAGCCCAGGACACATTTGGCCTTCTGGGCTGCAAGAGCACACTGCTGTATCACACTCAGAAAAGTTTCATCTAAAAATCTTTGCCACAAACAAAACAACCATAGGAACTTGCATGTAATACTACATAGAATATAGCTTACCATATGTCAAAAAACTCATAGGTAGATGAATTACATCCACACACAATGTCATTGTTCACAGATTTGTTTGCACATTTTTAGATGTATATACAAAGCAGATTACCATCTGTGGTTATATTGTTATTCATTTATATATGGTTACTTTGCATTATGACTCATCCCAGTGATGGTGGACTTCTTTTATAAAGCTCTTTGGTGTCAACTATTTTCTGATGTTTTCTTAGCAGACACATTCGAAGTATCAGCCTTACTTTCACAGAAATAAAATATATTTTTTTCTCTTTCCCTGACTGTAACAAAGTAATTTAGATTGAAAGAGACCTCCAAAGGTCATCTGGTCCAACCTCTGCTCAAAGCAGAGACAACTTTCATGAGATTTCTCATGGCCCTGTCAAAGCTGAAGATATTGTTTCCCTACAGGCTTACATACATTTTTGGAACTGAAGATGAATCTAGAGAAGAAGGAGTGAGAAACTTACTCTCCGCCCTTTCGTCTGTCTGAGAAAACCAAAGAGGAGTCAACTCCCATATCTTATTTGTCCTCCTATCCAAAGACAAAGATCTTAACATTATTGTGATATGACTGCTGTCAAGATTTTTTAGGTACTATAGAAAACAAAGTTTTGAAGAGGAACTGGAAGATAAACAGTAAAGTAGCCAAACAGATGTTTTAGATTTAAATCCATAGCCTGTCATATGCTTGTTTTCTTATCCTAAACCTGATGGCTGAAATTCTGAGGCAGCCAAACAGAAAAGTGAGGGGGTATTAGCAGTTTTCCAGAAGTATTTATCTTTGACTGAAATTCTTCTTCACACTCTAAGTAAAAACCTCTTGACTGTTGACTGATGAAATAAACTATGTTTCTTTATTCGAGAAAGTGCTGATCATCATCTTGCTCTCCATTCACCAAGTCAAAGATGTACGTATATTTAAAAAATTACCAACCAAGAGTGTGGAAAAAGAAACTATCTGGCTTTTAATCAGTCTTTTTTACCTTAAAAAAGGTAGCAAACAGTGGCCTATTATCCAGATCATCATGAACAGCCAATGGTAAACAAAGCTGTTGGCTCTCTTTTCTCAAGAATGTTCACAAATAAAGTTCTCAGTCAGCTGTAGTTCAGCTATCCAAAGGTGGTTACCTCCACCCTAAGAAAAATGTCCAGAATACATGGAGACTGCTACGGGTGATCCAATGTAGACTCTACTAGTAGCCTACACAACTAGTTTAAAGTAGAACTAACTTTTAGGGGAGATGAAAAAAATGTCCCTAGTCTCCAATTCTCCTGTGGGCTTTGTGGCATGATGCAAATTCTTAAGACTATTTTTTTTTTCTTTAAAGTAAACTCCAACTACCATATCACATTAGAATGCAAACATACAAAAACATTCAGCTTGGATACAGATTCTCCAGTTCGTTCTGAAAAGTATTTTGGTTGCTGTGTTTACACTTAATGCCTACAGTTTTTCTAACTAGACCCTTAATTATAACCATAAGCACTAAACTAACAGCACAGTTTGAAACAGATCAGAAAGCCTACAGGAAAATCACGTCAGTTTTTACTTCATTCCATACTAAGTTTTCAGACTGAGGATTTAAAGTTTTGACTTGAGAGTATAACTCTCGCAAGCATGTGGAAAGCTTTACTGATGAATTGGTTTCACGTACCCAGAAACTTGAATAATATCCAAATAGATCGGTTCAGTGAACGATCCAAGTTGCTTTTTCTTCTACAAAGAAAAATACTTTCTATGAGCTTGGCATATAGAAGAATATTTCAACCTCTCCATTCAGAAAGGAATGATTTTAATGCATCATATAAGCTGTAACTAGGACAGTATGTCTTCCTCAACAGCTCAGATTACATTGCTCATCTTGCCTTCCTCAGGTCAAATATCCACAGAATATCCTAGCATAAGTAAGATCCTGTTCTATTTCTAAGGCATTTAATGCTCTGTGCCTAAAACACCTCATCTTCACCTCCAAGACGATCAGCTACTCCACACATCAGGTTTACTGAAACTCTCCTTCACAAGTAAGCAAGGAGAACAGCTTCTCAGTAGCCTGTCCAAGACCAAAAGCTTGTTTCAGAGTCTGCACCTAAACCAGGCCTCAGTTCCCTCTGTCTACATATAAAAGATTTTGTTTGACCATATCTTTGCCAGTATACTTAAGTAAGAAACTTCACATCACTTCCTTTCAAAAAGAAAAGGAAGGGATACAGAAAGACCAAGCCAAGACTCAGCTCTCTCTCTGAATTTGGGAAGGCTCTCAAATATGATGAAGTTGAGAATTCAAAAATGCATTGGCAACAGGGCGATATAAAAAAGAGAGAGAGAGAGAGAGAGAGAGAGAGACAAAAATAGGGGATGAGTCAATCTGTCTTAAGACAGATACCCAAGACAGGTATGGTACAGACAACTCTCTCTTCCTTCACTGGAAGTACAAAACAAACACACTTTTAGATATCTAGAGTAATATGAGATAACTACAATCTTCAAAGGCATCATGCAACTGAGATTTTATTCATGTTGCAAACAACAATTCAGGAAATCTGATTATAAACACTTCCTCACTACTTCCTAGTGAGGTTTGAAGCCTATATTTGACTTTTAAATGTTTTCATAATCAGTACAGATTTCTCCACACCCCAGAGTATGAAAAGCTCTAGTATGCCATCATTCCCTGTTCTTACTTTTTTCAGTCCTCACACGAAGCTTTTGATCAGGAGTTCCCAATCCCTTCATTCTATATCTTCAATATTTCAACGTTACCCATTATCTATTACATTACTCAAGTATATTTTCATATTCAATGCTGTTCCAGTAATTAACTTTCCAAAATTGGACTTTGTTACCTGTAAACAAATATTTAAACATTAAGGTGCACCCTCTACCCCCACAAGGAGTTAGATACCTGCCTGCATTAAAAAACTGTTCCTACCTTATATAGATGAGATTAAGATATACGCAACAAAACATTCAAAAAGCCCAAGAATACAGAATATTAGAATCGTCTAGGTTGGAAAAGACCATCAAGATCATCACGTCCAACCTTCAACCTAATCTACCAAATCCCATCACTAAACCATGTCACTAAGTGCCACATCCACACATCTCTTAAATACCTCCAGGACGGGGACTCCACCACTTCCCTGGGCAGCCTATTCCAATGCTTGACCACCCTCTATGTGGAGAAATTCTTTCTAATATCCAATCTAAACCTCCCCTGGCACAACTTGAGACTGTTTCCTGACTTCCTATCACTTGTCACCTGAGAAAAGAGACCAACCTCTTCCTCACTCTTCCTCATCTTCCTCTACTCCTTTCAGTTAGTTGTACAGAGCAATGAGGTCTCCCCTCAGCCTCCTTTTCTCCAGACTAAACAGCCCCAGTTCCCTCAGCTGCTCCTCCAAAGTTGCTTCCTAGTCCCTCCACCAGCTCCATTGCTCTTTTCTGCACATGCTCAAGCAACTCAGTATCTTTCTTGTAGTGAGGGGCCCAAAACTGAACACAATATTCGAGGTGGGGTCTCACCAGTGCTGAGTACAGAGGTACAATCACTTCCCTAGTCTTGCTGGCCACACTAGTTCTGATGCAGGCCAGGATGCCATTGACTTTCTTGGCCACCTGGGCACACTGCTGGCTCACGTNGCTGGCTCATGTTCAGCTGGCTGTTGACCAGCACCCCCAGGTCCTTTTTTTGGTTGGCCAACTTTCCAGCCACTCTTCCCAAAGCCTACACCGCTGCATGGGGTTGTTAAGACCAAAGTGCAGGACCCAGCACTTAGTCTTATTGATATATATAGGCTAGTACTCCTTTAAGAAGTTCTACGAATAATAAAAAATAACCATATCACTGTAAAGGTATTTAAAACTAAATGATTCACCTTTTAGCATAAAATTCTATTTTCATAAAACTACCTGTAGATGAAAAATGACTTGATTTCTTAACTGTGTTATTCATAAAGCTGAATGATTTCTTCATATAAAAAAAAAAAATATATATATATATATATATGTATCAACTGACATATATTTCCCTTTTGGGAAGGATAAAGGCTAGACATGTAGAACTGGGGCACTCTCCTTATTAAATGTTGTATTTTTGGTAAGCAGCTAGAAAGTTAATGAAGACTCTGAGTAATCACATACTTCAAAAAGTTCCATGAACCCATTCCAGGAGTTTATAAAACAGTGCATTTTACAGCATAGCCCATGGGTTATGATAATATGCCATTCATGGGTCATGTTCATGCCTGCTTTTTATCCAACACAACAGACTGAAATAAAGGTGTGTGACTGATCCACTGCAATTATTAAAAGGGCCTTTTCTCCGCTAACATTATCAATCTTCCCTTATAATGATGTCTGAAATGTTTCCAATGTGTAAAGGCTTTCCATTCCTTCCTGTAACAAACAAAAATACCTCACTGATACATGTGCCATACTGATACATTAGACCTTCTCAGGAATGTTAAAGTACTTGTAGGATACATTCTTAGGGTAAGATTCAGTTCATTTTACTTTAGCTACCTCAAACTAGGTGTCTTGCATAAACTACTCACGTAGGCTGCCTTTGTAGTCAGGGGACAGAAATATTTATCCTTTCATCTTTGGAGGAAATAGGACTACTGCTCTAGGAGAAATTAAAACAATTTACTGCTACTTCTAGCTTCTATTTAAAAGTTAAGCCACTTCATTCCTTTCAACAACATCCTAGGATCAGTTAAACTAAAGTGGTTTGAAGGCTACATAAACTAATTTAAGATTCAATAATTTGATCTCTAAATTTACAAGTGTTCAGATTATGACACAGATCAACTCGTATAGAAATTTAGATGCGATGCTAAAAAGACAAAACCGAAAGCAAAAAAAAATAACTCACTACATAAAAATCTAGCTTTTGCTTTACTGTGGGTAATCATTGTTTCATGGACTCTACTAATTACACAGAATCCATGGTATAAAATCTTGCTACTTCCTTTGAAAAGGAAGAACAAACTACAGAAATTCTTGGCTAGTGCTTGGACGTTTCAAAATGCTCTTCAGCAGTTTGTGCTATGACTTCACCTATTTCAAAGTATACTTAAGTCCATTTTACTTTGCATCTTAAGACAGAAATCACAAGTGAGAACCTGAAAAGACCCAACACTAAATTAAGAGAAGTATTTACATCATTTAAGTCTTCTAATTACAAAATGTGTGCTACAGTAATTACATCAATGTGCAAGTTGTTGAACAGTTTCCATGAGGAACAATATTTGATGGAGATGATATTTGGTGCCACCCCCCCTCCCCTTTCTTAATTAAATTCTTATTCTGGCAGGAAACTCAATGGAGGAGCAGCCAACTTATCGCAGGGGCTACTGGGTGGAGAACCCCTAGCAGTAAGCTGATATTATTGCTCCTAATGCCCTTGAACTTGGCTATCAGCATGGGTGGAAAACTCCTGAGAATCTCAAAGAAGCTCCAGGCTCTGGTAACTCGGGAGCCAGAAGAGAACAGCAATTAGCATGGAAATCAGGACAAGCTATTTCCTTCTGCTAAGAAGCAAGGTTTATCAATGTTAGTGGAACTCTAGGACAACATGCTTCTGGCATGCAAACAAGCACACTGAAAGTGAGCACAGGCACTCATGTGGCACTGTCAGCTACTCCCTCCAGCAGGAGCTGGAGGTGAACGGAACGGAATATCCCAAGTTGGAAAGGACACAAAAGGACCATTGGGTCCAACTCCTGGCTCCACACAGGGCCACCCAAAAATCAAACCACATGTCCAAGAGCATTGTCCAAACATTTCTTGAACTCAAGCAGGCTCGGTACCGTGACCACTGCCCTGGGGAGCCTGTTCAGGTGCCCGACCACCCTCTCACTGAAGAACCTTTTCCTAACACCCAGCCTGAACCTCCCCTGTCACAGCTCCATGCCGTTCCCTCGGGTCCTGTCGCCGTCACCAGAGAGCAGAGATCAGCGCCTGCCCCTCCGCTCCCCTCGTGAGGAAGCTGCAGGCCGCCATGAGGCCTCCCCTCAGTCTCTTCTCTGGGCTGAACAAACCAAGTGACCTCAGCCACTCCTCATATGTCTTCCCCTCTAGACCCTTCACCATCTTTGTAGCCCTCCTTTGGACACTAATAGTTTTACATCCTTCTGATTTTTGGCACACAAAACTGCATACAGTATGCAAGATGAGGCTGCACCAGCACAGAGCAGAGCGGGACAATCCCTTTCCTCGACCAGCTAGCTACACACACAAAGAACACAGAGAGCTGCAGTTTACAAATCAAGAACTCCGAGGACACTTTTCAGAAAAACAGTGAATGTATGGTGTGGTGCAGCTCTGATCAGATGCTGCATATCCAGCTTAGCAGGTTTCCAATTGTGATGTACTAGCTGTGCAGACATTGTTTTAAAATATGAGCGGAAAAAAAATGCTTTTACCAAAATAAAAAACTTGTATTATCTGATGACCAGATCTGGTCTCACTTTTTTCCTTTGACCCCAGTTTGCATTTTCATGCTCTTCAAACTTATATTCTCTCCCAGACAGAAG
Organism: Anseranas semipalmata; assembly: GCA_013399115.1. Classification (NCBI taxonomy): domain Eukaryota; kingdom Metazoa; phylum Chordata; class Aves; order Anseriformes; family Anseranatidae; genus Anseranas; species Anseranas semipalmata. The sequence goes on from VXAA01004704.1 coordinate 251,723, forward strand.
TTCAACATCCCCCTTCTCAAAACTCAAGGATGATACTCAGCAGGTTTCACCGCAAAGACCAGATGGCTTGGTGCAACAACCACTATACATCAAGTACAGAAAATTTAAGTCTCATTCATTCATCCCAATGACTCCCAGAACTAATGTGCTCATCTACTTGAATGAATGACCTTCTCTGAATCTCTTCTGTGCTCACTTTGCTAGAAGAACTGAGTCTGCAGTTAGATGAGCTAAGTTTCCTAGAAAAGCTCCTCTTGCTTTTTTTGCCTGCGTACAGTGGCTGGAGCAAGAACTCCAGTATTATGAACAGAAGCCCGGGCTGTGCCTGCCAGGTTCCAAAGCTCCAGCTCTGCTGCCGGATGCGTTTATTCTGGGGAGGCCAAATTGTCACATCGCAGAATTTATTTTTCCACTGTTCTGTTTAATCCACTAATTTACTTTATGAAATGAGAAAAGGATTATCACACACATTTTATAGCTTAAAGAATTTGATTCTGAAACAAATCACAGGAATTTTTTTCCCTATTATATTAGTTACATAAGTTTAAAGTGTGCTTTGAAGACATTCTCAATTCATTCTCACTTGAAGAAACAATTTAATGAGCTTTGGACTGCAGATGTTGCAAACTGTCTGTGCCAGGGTCTACCTCTGATGAAAACCTATAGCACTCGCTGAGCGACAAAAACTATTTTTTCAAGAGGTATGCATCTGCTTGTTTGGTCAACTTACTTTCTGTATTTTCGGCCTGAACTCCTCTAAGTTTTATAGAATTACATCACCGTCATTCTAGAGTTTCACAATAATAAAAAAATCCAATAAAAAGTTTTAAGGCCACTTCCTTAGCTGAAGTTTCTAATCTTATTTAGAATAACAGAAAGTTAATTCCGAGAAACCGCATCTTGTGTTGCCCCCTCTAACTTGCTTAATGTCAGCACTCTTCAGTTTTTCTGTGTGGTGCATTTCTGTGCTAGGAGTGGGAGAGAGCACAAAGTAAACCAACCCAGAGACATCACTGACATTTTAGAAAACGAGTCAAGCAAGAGATTAAGATTTCAATTTATAACACTTCTGTGTTTTTATTATAAAATGATAAATAAATCTAGCAAGGCAGGGAATGTAAATATTTTTGCAGTTGTTTACACTAGGGAAGAGGAAAGGAATTTAACATGCAATTAACCACTTAGGTGATTCTAGATATGTACCATATGGTCTCTGAATTACTCAAATTAAAGAAAAACATTTCACTTTCATTTATAAACTATTAATGCATTTGAGCTGCTATAGCAAAATCATTTAAAACTACTTCCTCTTCACCCTCTTCTCTCCTCCTCACAAAAGGACTGGGAGAAGGGGGACATGGGAGACAGCAAAGAATACCAACATCAAAACGCTGTATTTATGATATGCATTGCTCCACAATCCTTAAAACGTGGATTAAAAGACACAAAGACATGAAAACTGATATTATATTCTGACCTTATTTGGACACACTGAGAGACAGTGTTACTCATAAACATTATAACTAGTTTGAAAAGTAAAATATAAAAAATATGTGCAAGCAGAGAGTTTCCAAACAAGTCCTTCATGTTCTAACACATAACTTCATACACAAATACACACACATGCAATACATACACACACCACTCTATTACCAGTGAATAATTTTTAGCACTGCCTAAATTTTAAAGATTCATAAGCCCCAGACAACCAGAATCAGGTCATCAAGCTTTCCTTTGGGTACAGATTCACATTGAAGCCCAAGGTTTTTATTATACTTTATCAATTAAACAAATTTTAAGCACCGACCTGTTATTTTAAAATAAACATCATGAATGCTTCTTAAAATAAGCTTTTACAAAAAAAAAAAAGAGGAATATTTTAAACAATGCTGTAACTGCAAAATATTATTTGCCAGTACAACTTAATCATGTAAATTATCTGTACCTACACTGGAAGATTAGATAGCTACTGTTTTACAGTAACACTCATTTACTATCTTTTGCCAAAGCCATTCCAGACAGGGATTATGGGGATCAGGATTTTAATCCCGAATCCGCCATAAAATGCAATATGAATTTGAAGAAACTACTTCTTTGTCCCTTCTTAGTCTAACTGCCAATTCCTAGTAAGGCAGGACAATAGTACTTCTTTTCTGGTTTGACTGGAAGCTTTTCTTAGAAAGGAGAATCTCCTACTGTGTTTGAACAGCATTTCAGTCAGGTCCTATAGCCCGTATTTATGGAAATGATATATTCAGTTTTGTCTATTGCTATCAAGTATAGCACCAGTACTGCAATCCTAGGGGAAAAAAAAGTAAATGTGAGATATGAGAACAAAAATCTGTACAACTAAGCAAATCAATCTGCATTTATATATATATTTTAGATATCTTTAAAAAAAAATAAGTATCTCAAAATGTTACTAAGCAATGTATGCAACTATTTCCTGTACTGTTCTTTAAAATGCTACTAAATGTAAATACTATCGCTAAAGTATGTTTGAGTTTCATGGGGCTACTAACACTTGCTAAAAGAATGTCCTTAAAAGTGCTTCATATCTTCTGATATCTGTAAACACTCTGCTGCGGTAGATAGTTGCCCAGTGAATAGTGTCATATTTCCACTGGAAAACAAATCTGCACAATATTTGCCATCAGCATTTTCTTTATCATAAAACGAACTCAACTCCAAAAAGACAGAAACCTAAACAAACCTTGAAGGGCGACTTTAAGAGCTTTTGAAAGTTCCAGCGACTACTTTAATAATGAACTCAGCAGGGCACCAATCTTTTTGAAATGGCTTTTAGCTATTAATTATTTATAGAAATATCACTTCCCCAGAGTTCACTGTGTACTTCTTTATTAATCTTTTCCTCAGACCCAGACTCTTCAACTTGATTTTATAGTATACTTTTAAGAAGGCTCATATGAAAACTAATCCAGGGATTTGCACTTTGTGTAAACAACTCTGGTTTCCAACATGGCAAGGTAAAAGATTACTTTGAAGGGGTTACACAAACTTCAAGAGGTTGAGTAATGATGTATGACTTCATCTCTCTTCAAAACACTCTAAAAAGTTGAATAAGAGCAACATCAGTGTCTCTTCAAGTAATTGGTTAGGAGAAAAATTAGAAAAGCAATCCATTATGGAGGCTCTCTGCCATTAATATGAAATGTATGTTTCTGTGATCTAGAAAAGCAGTTTCTTTAAAACTCCCTATAAAGGAGATCCTAGAACTGTTGGGTGTACTTCCCTCTTCAACAAAAGAGTGAAAAGATTAACAAGAGTTTGAAAGATTTGGTACTAATCATAAACACATCTGTTGTATATTAAACCATTTTTCCCTTCTACCATTGCCTGCTCATAAGAAACAAATGATCACAGTCTCAATTCCAATTATATATTTTTCTTAAAAGGTTTTCAATACCAGAACATACATGCTCATCTGTGCCCACATAATTTTTTCTTTCCTAGCCAAATAAACTCAATTTTCTCAACTTTTGTCATAGGTCATGTTTCTGAACCTATTACCTTTCCAAATACACTTCCCTGCATTTCTTTCAGGTTGTCTACATCTTTTTAAGAGTCATACATCTACCACAGGACACAACACTTGGCCACTGCTAAGTCCCAAATACCAAATACCAAAATATCCAAAAAACATATATGATTTTCTTTAGCAGTACTCCATGATAGTGCTCTTTGGGCAGTTATTGCTCTTTAAATATTTATGTATTTAATTGGTTTCCCCATGCAAAAAACTTTGTATTTATTTTGAAAGGATGAAATTGTCAACATTTTGAACACTCTCTCCAAATTCTCTGGATCATTTCAATTCTATTTTTCACGATTTCTGCAATCTTTGTCAACTGGAGGATCTTCTATAAATGTTATAAATAAATTCTCATCTAAATCATTAACAAAAACACAGAACAGCAGTAATTCCTGGAGAGATGCCTGGTAACCTGCACTTAAAATGTCCCAGTCTGAAACTAAGTTTTCACTGCTCTTTCAGCATTTCTTCTGCATGTTGCCTCAGCCATAACTCCATAGTTTGCCCATATAATTTGTGAGTGTCAGAAAGCTTGCTAAGTCTAAAGTTATTCTATCAACCGCTTCCTTTTTATTCCAAAGGTCAATCAATTTATTAAGATGAAAAGCATATTTTTCCATCTCAGGTGGTTCTTAACAAACCCATGAATTTTTTTACTCACTTGATTGTTCTCAAGATGCTTGCAAACTGCCTAATAAATGATTCTACTACTTTTTGAGTGATAAAGTCTGAACAATTAATATACAGTTCCCAAGTTCTCCTCCCTTCATGAGAGTAGCTATCATAATAGCACTACTCCCAGTTGTCCTGAATTTGTGAGTGCTAATTCCTTTGGGTCAGTGACTGCTTTGAAAAAATCAAATGTTCTGACAACCTGATTACATCTAATTTAATTATTCTCTAAGCTTTCAGTCTTAAACTTTAGTTTAACAGTGTTTCTATCCCTCTCTTAGAAATTATATGCATTACCTACCTAATCAAAACTCTTTTTTTTTTTTTGAAAGAATACTGAAGCACAGACATGGAATATTTCTGCTTTCTCTGCTATCTGTTGTTCTTCTGTCCCCCACTAAATCCATACTCCCCTTGATCTTCTTAGTTCTTCAGTAGTTATGGAACCTTTTATTACCTTCACTACTTGCATTTTGCAACTCAACACTTCTAGCCTTTTTTCTTTTGAATTCTTGTACTCTTTTAGTAATTACCTTTAGTCATATTACTATCTCTATTTTTTATGATCTTTATAAGGCCTTTAAAGTGCTTGGTTCCTTATTCCCAAAACTTCTTTGTTATCAGTATAATTTGTGTCATTGATTCAGTCTCCTTGATAACTACATAATGTCTTTTGAATTCTCATACTCACTTATTTTACGTTTCCATGAAATACCTGGCAAGCTTCCTCTTTCTGATGAATTTTTAAATCATTATTGATCTTTTTGTTTTTTTTTTTAAGCTGTTTGAAACTTCTACAGTTTTGGCTCATTACAGCTTATTCTGTCTTCTCTTTTTCTCATTTTTATATGGCTTCTACTTTTCCAATAACCTCCTTTTCTCAGACATTCAAATATACAAGCTTTCCCCCCATCCTGGTTCTTTTCAGCATTTTGTTGATTGGCACTGTAAATGTTATTCCCTCATCCCCAGCCCAGTATGGGTGTTTTAAAAAAACTCTTTGCCAACAAGAACAATTCTACTTTTTAGCTGTTCTTCTTCCTTTCCTTTAACCCAGCTTTCAATTTTGCTTAGGCCCTAAGATTACATTAGTTTAACTTAGTAAATCTAAGACAAAATTGGGAAGGTTTTAGATAAAATAAGTATGACATAAAATCACAGTTTAAATTTAATAGGCAGCTACTACTTACCCTTCGTTATTAATAATTTCAAGATTCATGTTCACCACTTGAGTCAAGGTTTCAGAATTCAAAACCACTTTCATCTTCAGAGGTTAAGGGTTATCACTTATTTATTTTAAGACAGCTGCCTCATCACTTGCCCAGCCTGACTATTTATTCTCTTTTTTATGTGTTGCTGATATTCACATGAACTGTTAAACAGGACACCAGTTATGACTACACATTCTTATTTATCACTCCAAAGACCTACAAAAAAATCGTAAGAGAACAGATGCCACAATGCCACGTATGGCAGACTCGGTAACAAGACACTTCACTCGAACTGCCAGCCAGCCCTAAGTGAGTTGAGGAGTAGGCCTGTTAGGAATGATACTCTCCTCTTCACTGCAGCACCACTACTGACAGTGATCATGACCAGTACAAGACTGCAATACTGAAATTCAAAAACCACATTGTCTCCATGGTCTCAATTTCTGGCCTCTGGCTTACTTAACTAAGCATGAGGTCAGGTCACCTTCAAACTCCTAAGATAGGGCTCTTAGCAAAGAAAATGTATACAGCTCTTCTTTTGTTCTCAGGTGTTCTTGAACACAATAAAAAGGGGGCGTGGGCACCAGGTGACAATATGTGCTGCAGAAAGACATCTGAACCTATCTCCTCTCTGCAGAGAAGCTAGTTCTGCTTGTCTACTGCCACCAACGCCCCTTCAGCAGACCAACTTACCAGATGTCTTTATATGCACCCCATGAATGACACCGTTATGCTCTCAGCACCCATGGGCAAGCCACATCTTTCTATAATGCCTGAGTCTCCACAAGCAAGCACTCCAAATGTTAGGTTGCATATCACCCATTGATTTCCTTTGTGAAGAACATGACAGACACAATCCCGGCAAGTTCAGACAAGGACCTAGGTGGAGCTCTCCAAGGTCAGGATCCCTGCCTGGGCAGAGTCCCCCCAGCTGCAGGAAGAAGAAAGACTAACAACCACATTGGTGATACACCATGCTTCATACCCTACTTCCCTCTAGGGTATCTATAACAATACCTGCCTTGTTTTCTGTTGGCAAACTTGGCTGGCTCACATATTTGGTCTCACAGATGTTTTGGTCTCTCCAATCACTAGCAACCATAGCCATTAAGAAGTTCTTATATTGCCTAAGAAAACTGCACTCTGGACAAAAGTATATAAGCATAATTAAACCTGTAACCTAATGTAATTTTTAGGCCACCAGTAGATGTGGTCCTTCTGAACTAATGTGTGTTAACATGCTAGAACAAAATGTTATACTAGCAAATTATTTAATGTTCCAAAAAATATCAAAAGGCTCCCCACAAAGCAACACATTCCCTTCTACCACATGTAATTACAATGATGTGTGTGGGTTAATTCCAACACTGCATTTTATATTCAAGTATCAGACAAGAAATCCTTCTACATTTCTAAAGAAAAGTTTAACAGAAGGCCACAATTTTAAAAGCTGCAAAATGGACTATTTGGCATTAATCTACAAAAGAACACATTCACTATGCTTCACTCTTCAAAACCATTTTTCCTTACAATCACAAGTCAAACCAGCATCTCCCACCAAGATTAGAATGAAGAAAGGTTACTAAGACAAACAGTTAATATGCAAATCCATAATATTTTTTTTTTAAATAAGAAACAAAACTTCAAACTAATTCATTATTTCACAAATAAAATTCACATGTGATGATTTAGGCAGCTGGTGCTTATTGTAAAACTACTTCATTATTAGGAACTCTTTCCTGTAACTGCAGGAGGCTGCAATCTCCACTATCAATGCAGAGCCTGTTTACCCTGTGTCTCATTTTTTGTTTCCATATTGAACCAAACCCCCCAGCAGGAGATAGGAATTATTATGCTTGGCGCAGGACTAACAATGGCGTATCATTAAGTTTTGATGACTGTTTCAAAGGAAAGTAGTTTTCAAGTCTAAACCTGGGGGACAGGCAGGGGACTAAGTAACAGATCACGGGGAGAAACTTTGATCATGTCTCAGGTTGATCAAAGGGTCACCTGATACCTTTTAAGAAAGTCTCTCTGGGTATCTTGGAGACAAAAGTAGAAGAGACCAGGAGAGATACTCTAAAAGCAGACAGTGTTATCAATTGCAAGGCAGGCCACAGTAAATGGAAACTGGCTTCACAACAGATGAGAAATAAGCTATGATTTGAAGAAAAGTTTTGAGTGAAAGCAGAGTACTGCATTCCCCAGAGTACATAGATTTCAACACCAAGTACATTCAGGAAGAAATGGCAGGAAAACGTGTGGTCATTATTATTTAGTTTATCTTTGTTTCTTGGAAGAGTCAAAAAGAAGATTGCCTTCTATTTAGGGGCATCACAAGGATTCAAAAATCCAGCCCGTGCAAAATGTCTACTCATTTTCCAAACTCAGTAACACAGATCTCTGGCAACAAAACTACCAGACACTACAAAAACGGGCAAACAGATATATTTCCTTGCCCCCTGCCTGGCAGTCGTCAGCTTCTGGACTTAGTAACAGAGCAAAGATATCCCACTGGAATTTCACCCTCCAGCAGCCAGCAGCAAACTCTGTGTCCTTTTGAACAGATAAGCAACAGCCAGCCAGAAATTGAGATTTGCATTCTTCAGGAAAACAAAGTCTTGTGGAATGCTATTTCTCTGTGCTTCTGTCTGTGTAGTCTCTGCTCTTTCCTTTCTGCCTTGCATGTGGCACTAGCTTCTGTGACTGTCTGGGTCAACACAGCCAATGTAAATAGTAGCGCACAGTGCCAACCGCCTAAATGCCTGTAAAACCTATCTGAATGGCAAATACAGACTTTTACAGGATTTTCTTCCCAGTATCCCTCCTATTGCTGGCATACAAGAAAGGATAGGATATTTGCTGAGGATGATGCTTTGGTTTACCTTAAAACAGTTACCACTGCATAGGTACAGCAGCGTTTATTTATTAGGTGTAGTTAATGTTCCTCATTTTGAAAGTACTATAACAACAAGATGCATACAAATTGTCCTATTATCTGAGCTGTGTCTCAGAAAGACAGAAATCCATCTGCTGAAGAGATTTGCTTGACTTTACTTCAAAAAATGCATCTGCGCGATAAGACTGAAACCCAAGTACATTTGAAGGATATTTACTAAGTTTACTTGCCTGTCAAGAGCTGAAATAGGGAATTAAGGTAAATCTTATCAGGAGATAATAATGGATGCTTATGCAGCCGTGACAGACAACACGACTATAGTAAATCACATTAATGCAGTAAGATCTTCATTAAGGAAGAATTACTTTTACCCAGCACCACTAAAACTTAAGATACACAAGCCTGGCATAATAATTCATAATTAAGTCTGAACCTATAGGAAGCAGGTAAGATTCCAATCATCAAAGTATTTTTTCTCTGCCAGCTTTATATGTACCTAGCAAAATGACAGATGAAAATAAGAGCTGGTTTGTCTTACCATATTTCAATGTCAACCTCTGAATTGAAAGGAAGAAATATCCTCTCTTCACTTAAAAAAAAGTTTTACCTACAAGACATTTACCTTTTTCTGGATTACAAATTAAACTGCAAGCATATCTCAAAAGTTTGGAAGAAAAAGCTGCAAAAGATAGCAAGCCAAATTACAGACATGAATTACTCTACAGAGAGCTAACATTTTCCTAATGTTATTTTTCACTAAGTTTTACTGAAATTTAAATTGTATTAGCATTCTTGACTAGGCACACTAATTTTACATTTAATAAATGTAAAGAACATAGACTTTCTGATGATTCAAAAGTTCACAGTACTTTTTGCTGGGATGGAGTTCCAAGCCAAAACTTGTTACCCCTCTCCATATTGAGGCTATGCTCGTTATAAGATGTTACACTCCTTTGAAGGTAACAGCTAAATAAAAAATATTTTAAATGGAACAAAAAATGCAGGCTAACTTCCAAAGCAGGGAACCATTCCATTCACTGGATAACTAACACCTGCAGAGGAATGGTGTAAAACAACACTTATAAAAGTGCTAAGATGTCAGACATCTGAAGATATCTTGCTTCCACTTCTCTGGCTTTGCCAGGCCAGCAGAAGCAGTGGAGTTTCAGTGAGGAAAGGGCTTAAGCTGGATCTGCTAACACCCTTCTCTGAGAATGAGAGTCTTGTTTTTGGTAAGGAAAAAAGTACATTTCCTGAAAAGCAGAGAAAGGAACTGGGTATTCTGACCAAAGTGTCAAACAGTGATTCAGGCTATGCTCCAGCTGAAAAGCCAGCTCCAGACAGACCAAGAAATCTCATGACTATAATCTAGGTAAACTGTACCTTCAGATGCTCACATGAAGTACAGGAAAAACGCACCAACAGTCATGATGAACATCAAAATTATGTAGTTCAGTAAAAATCAAGACTTTACGGAACACTTTCAGCCCATGTTACAGGTACAACATGACAGAACAGATAACGTGCCAAAAGTCACAGCAGTACAGTGAGAAAAACTCACTTTGAAGTCCTGCTTCACACCGAATCTCTTTCACATACCGACACTGACGGTATGTAAAAACCCACACGCAGCACAGTGTTTTATTGCCTTTTACAAACAGTCCTTTGCAAAGCTAGAATAAACCCTGTAGCCTGTGCCTTTCTTGATGTGAAAAAAGAAGAAAAAGTAATTTAGTTCAGCATAGTAAGCTACAGTCATACAAAAATGTATACATTAAGTAACTTGCTGATTTTTAGCTAAAAATTTTCAACACTCTACTCTCTGGATAAAGTAGCTGAAAGAAAGAAAACTCTTTCAACATAACAATACAGTAAGCATGTGAGTATTGGGATTGGGGGCAGGGGGACAAGTGGAAGTATTAATATGCTACTGAAGAAAAGGTGTAGCTTTTGGTACCTTTTTTAGTTGTTAGGGTTCTACTCACCGTATTAGGTACATACGGCAATCCATAAAATTTCTCCTGCATTTCCTTCAAAATTTCTGTGGTTGACTTTTGTAGAGGATGTTTCCCATGGTAGATTTGATCCAAGGCAGCATAAAAGACCTAAAGAGATAAAATACATTTGTCTTTGGCACATGACCTTGGTATTTGTCAACAACAACAACAACAAAAAAAACAAATAGAAAAGGGAGAGGTAGAATATGGGGAGAGAAGAGTTTAAATATATATGGTTTTGTAAATCTGCTATTTTTAGTATACCATAAAGGGATAGAATCAGGTTTTTGTAATACACCAGCCATCACCATCATGACCTATCATAAATACATATTTAGGTCACTGAGAACATTGGCAGCACTAAATCACATGCATTTTTATTTAAAGTCAAGACCTGTCCCTAAAGCCTTCCAAAAATTCCCCCTTTCATAAAGAATACTTTAAAATAGATTTAATAAAAAGACTTAGGGTTATTCAAGTAAACAGCAAAATAAGCAATTCTAAGATGCGTGCATGCAGCCTTAAGAACACATCACACCTGCAGGGCAAGTGAACACACAGGCAGTGAACATAAGCACATGGAGCAGCTGATGCTGCTGAGTTTTTGCTAGAGCACTCTGATGGTGTGGTACTAAAACAGATGCTTCCTTTGTTTTAGCACCCACAACCAGCGGAATAAATTGCTGCAGCGTAAGCTCAGCCTGAGCTCACACTGCACCAGTACAGGTAGTGTATCACAGATGTAAGGGCTGCTCATAGGCAATTTTTGTGCACAAGCATGTGAACTTTGGCAGTACACAGACGCATGACTAAATTGGTGAGGTGTCTGGAGATCAGGAAAGCAGCACAATAAAAAGACTTTTCAGGTCAGTTTAGCAAAGAAGAGTATCTGGCACTTGAACAGCAAATACGAAATAAGACGGGAAGAAGACGCTGCCAGGGCTTGATGTGTGCTGTCACTGAAAAAAAATGGAGCATTTATTTTTCTATTATGATGATTTCCTATTGTGTTGAAGTGCAGGAAAGACAGAAGAAGAGGACACCCACTGCTATGCAGAACAGTAATTTGAAGAAGTCTGGTGGATCCAGATACTTAAGCCAAAGTGTTCGGGTCAGGTTGTCCTATGGTGGGCAGAATTCATATGAAAATTCACAGTAGGGAGACTCAAAAAACTTTTCTGCAAGGAATGAAGCAAATAGTTTGGCCAGAGATTCAGGCCCAGTCACACTCTCAGAGAAACTGTAATGCCTTTCCCAATGAGATAAACACATTGTTTGTTTTAGAAATTACAACCATGAAATGCAGAAATTTTATGGTGAAAGGGCTATATGGATATTTTATGTGATCTGAAAAATACAAGCCCCTCAACCTTTGAAAAAGATTTATCATGAAATTTGGGTACAAAAAAACCCTCTTTCATAATTTATTTAAACTCAAAGTATTTTGGAGGGATCTGGATACAACACATGCTTACATCAAAAATACAAGTGTTTCCAAAAGACCATATTCCTTCAGTTTGAATAACCTGTCTTCTAACATATATAATCTTGATAAATCCATTGGTAGTATTTTCAAGTGACAAATGTGAAAAACGATGTTTTTCAAGAAAAACTGAAGGTTCTCAAGGAGAGGGATGAAGAAACCATGATATGCAGGAGCTATTCCTGAATTTCCTGCTTGCTTCCTACATGGCTAATGAGGAGAAAAGAGGTCAATAAAAACTCAAAGTCACACGGATCTGTCATTAATGACATGCTTTGTGTCCCATATGGAGACACTAAGCAAGAGATTCAAGCACTTAACATCACCCATCTGCAAACCAAGAGCAAACAGCAAATGTCTGTTCTGAGGATAATTTCATGAATACACTGCACCAAGTGGCAAACAAGTACTCTTTTTTTAAATCAAACTTTGCAGGGGTATTTAAAATTTAAAATTTTCCATCATTATATTGATAACATGAAAAACTAAAAATCTAAAGAAAAACCCATACTAGATCATAAAGGCTACAATATTTTTTACTTTTATCTTAGAAGAGAATGAGGTTTGGTAATGCCCTTGCTTGTTCTGTTCACTGTCAGAGGTAGTCTCCAGAATCCTGGCTTGCTTTTTTTTTTTTTTTTCTTTTTTACAATGTTTAGCAAGAGTGACAGCATTTACGGTAGCAAGAGTGACAGAGAATATGACCAACAGTAAGCACCATGAACAGGTCTGAAAATTACCTGAAGTAACAGTCCAACAAAACTCATTTCCTTCTGTCAGTCTAGGCCTCTCTGTCTCTGCAGGAGTCGTTTCACACTGACTTCTCTCTCCTCTCCAAAAACCCAAACCAAATACCAGGAACTTCAGCATCTGATCACAGAATTTGGCATCCTGCTTGAGCCCAGCCTCGATCCTCCTTCTTCTAACTCCATGCTTTGTTAGGACCTGTTTGCAGTTGCTCCTCCGTGCTCCGCACAAGATGGAGCAAACTGCACTGCAGAGGATCTTCTCTAAAGTAAAATTTGGAGTCGAGTAGTTTGTGGTCAGAGAGCTGGAGCAAAAGCTCAACTCACAGCCAGGAAGTGGGGAAACAACAGCTGAAGGCCAGTGAAATGGTCTGCCTAAAGAACAATGAAGTAACAGAGAGCAAGGGAAATGAGTCATTAAAGCCAGCTATAAGCTTTCCCCCATCCTGGCACATGTAAAGCGTGGGAAGCAAGCTATGAGCCAGGCCACCTGGAAAGCATAGTAAAAAAAATCCATCCTTGAAAATAAACTTGGATGAACTTTATATCCAAAAGCATTCCCATCTATGAACCACAGTTCTGTGTGTTTACGCAGGCCTTTGAAACGGGAAAAGGAGATACATCCCAGGTCCACAGGATTTTAGATGATGCCGCTGAGGAGCATGCTAACACTTAACATTAAGCAGCAGTTAGAAAACGATTTCTAATTTCAGTAAAACCCATTTCCCCAAAGACCTAAAAATATTAAAAGGCCATCAAGAAGTTGTCTATATACATACAGTCTTCCCATTTTGCAGTGACATTGGTATTTATCAGCTTAACTCAATTCTCCAGTTCTTTCCGACTCCCTGCCTGCTTATTAGTATTGATATGTAAACAGTTATGTACTTTCAGTGAAGTTACTGCTGACTGAAAGACTCTGGGACTTAATCTGCATGGCAAAAGCTTTATGAGAAGATGTATGGATTCTCATATCTTTCCTCTTGACTAACTGATCACATGAGCTGGAAGACAATGCAGAGACATAGTTATAATGAAGAAAACAGTGCCATTTCTTATTTTCACATGCCAACAGACTGATTTTCTGAACAGATGACAGAAGAACCTTAAGGCATTTTCCCCATTGCTGAAAAAAATGTAAGCATTTTTCTTTCTTTCAAAGGCCAAATATTGCGTAGCATCTAGTCATCAATACAGAATATGCTCTTTGCAAAGCCTGGAGAAAAGGTATGAAGAGTCATCATGCACAGTCTTTTCAGACTGTACATTTAGTAGTACATACATACTTGGGCATGTGCAGATTAAAATATGTTTTTCTTCAATGAATTATGATACTGTTAAATTGCCATGAGTAACAATACATACTTATACAAAGGAACATGTGAACTTTATATCTGTCATGCAATCAACTTCTCTGTGCCATTTTTTCTGAATGAATAAAAAAAGTGTCTTTGCCAGCCAATCTCTTTTGAAATGAGTGTATACATTTGCAGGCATTATCACTGGAATCTCCAACAACATGGTACTGAAAGTAGGAAATGACTAATATCATTCAGTGTGGCACTGTGGTAGCTTGTTAGGGGTTGAGACTGGCTACACTTTAGTTGCATGAGAGTAACTTGAGGACAAACAGCCTGCTTAATCACTGCTAGCACCAGTCATTTATTAGGCGCTGCAGGAATCTGAGCCCACCAGAGCTGGGTGTTCTCTCTGCCGTTCTGAATCTATGGGGTCTGGAGTCACCCAGGGACAGAGCCAGCAGCGACCCCATGGGAGGTGGCAGGAGCACCAGGGGGCTAACAGAAGCAGGGGGGGATCACACAGCCCATGGGACCACCACACTGACCCCTTCCTCAGCGTCCTTCTGGAGCTTGCCATCTCCCCTGCCACAGGACAGGAACATTGTGTCACTTGTTAAAATACCTGTGACTTACAGCGTTCTTGTTATACAAGCCCACTTAGTCCCCACATGGTCAATATGGTCTCAAAACTTGACAGGATTATAGCAAAAACATCTGAAAAGTTGAAAGGAAATCTATCAGATCTACATACAGCTGGTATGGACACAGAATAAAAGAATGGGTGCACATGAAAGCACCTGACCATCCCTTTGGTTGTTACTAGTCTGTACGTTGGCAAATTATTCTGTGTTGGTGGACTTCATGTAAAGAGGTCATCCATTAAGCGTTCTCAGTATAAATTTTATTTTGATCCAGAATTGTTTTCTTCCCCCAAAACTCCTACATGAGTTAATTATATTCTTGACCACATTCTTGCTGGATTCTCAGCTATCTGTCTATACAGAGAACCTTTCAGAGCCAGAAGTGTGCATTTCAAAATCAGACCTGCAGAGAGGGCTCAGTTATTTTCATGTCACAAAAGTATAGCTTCAGGTTCACGCTGCCTGCACAGCCAACAGTGGCTAGCAAAGACCAGTGCAGCACACTCCAAAAATACGTTAAGTTTAAGCAACGAAAAATATATGTATACACTTGAAACAGTGTAAGTCTGGTTTTGATTAGTGTAACTGACGTGTATACATTTACAGGTCCACACTCAAGTATTCTGATTAGTTTTAAATCACTATAAATTACTGCACAGACCAAACTGCAAATATTTAACTAAGTTTTTCTTTTAAATCAACTTCAGTTAAGCAGTGCAACTCATGTTTGTAGACAAGGTTACAATCATTCGTGCACTTTTCAAACAGAAAAATTACAAGGGGTTGATTTTTAGAATTGTTTCTTCCCACATCTCAAAAATAATGAAAACCCTTTATTAAGGCATTAGCAGAGTTACCTCACCTAAACACTACCGTCAACTGTAGCAAGAAAAATTAAGTGCTTCTGGCTTAAGGGGAAAAAAAAAAAGAAGAGAACAGAATTACAGAAATCACACAGCAGAAACTTGCATTATACTAAATGCAGCCAAACTCTCATTGTAAAAAAAGTTGGCTGAGTGCTGTAACATTACTGTTTACATCTGAGAATTGCCATAGCAGGACTGAAAAAAATTAAATACTCAAACAAGATAATACCCTAAATTCCTTTACTTCCTTTGAAGAAAAGCAACACTGACAATTTCTTTAAGGGAATAACTGATTAATCTTATCTGCCCACAGAAAATAAAGACTTATGAATTTAATTACTGCTCCCAACACTGAGAGAGAGAAGTTGTACGGCCTTATAGTTCAGCCACCAATATTGACAGCAGTCTTTTAGTAACAAGCTGCCACTTTCATAGTGGAGCTACAGACGACTGGTGAGCCTCACCTCTGTGCCTGGCAAGATCATGGAACAGATCCTCCTGGAGGCAATGTTAAGGCACATGCAAGACAAGGAGGTGATGCGAGACAGCCAGCACGGCTTCACCATGGGCAAATCATGCCTGACCAATCTGGTGGCCTTCTATGATGGAGTGACTGCATCAGTCAACAAGGGAACACCAACCACTGTCATCTACTTGGACTTCTGTAAGGCTTTTGACACGATCCCACATGACACCCTGATCTCTAAATTGGAAAGATACGGATTTGAAGGGTGGACCATTCATTCAGTGGATAAGGAATTGGCTGGATGGACGCCCCCAGAGAGTAGTGGTCAATGGTTCTATGTCCAGGTGGAGGCCAGTGATGAGCAGTGTCTCTCAGGGGTCTGTCTTGGGACCGGTGCTTTTCAATATCCTTATCAATGACATAGATGATGGGATTGAGTGAACCCTCAGCAAGTTTGCAGATAACACCAAGCTGAGTGGTGCAGTTGATACAACAGAAGGGATGCCATCCAAAGGGACCTGG
>VXAA01004704.1:277702-351756 GCA_013399115.1 Anseranas semipalmata
GCTATCAACCAATACTGCCAGGTCCTTCTCTGCCAGGCAGCTTTCCAGCCACTCATCCCCCAGCCTGTAGCGCTGCTTGGGGTTGTTGTGCCCCAAGTGCAGGACCCGGCACTTGGCCTTGTTGAACTTCATACAGTTGGCCTCGGCCCACCGGTCCAGCCTATCCAGACCTTGCTGCAGAGCCTTCCTACCCTCGAGCAGATCAACACATGCACCTAACTTGGTGTCATCTGCAAACTTGCTGAGGGTGCACTCGATCCCCTCATCCAGATCATTGATGAAGATATTGAAGAGAACTGGCCCTAATACTGAGCCCTGGGGGATACCACTTGTGACCAGCTTCCAACTGGATTTAACTCCATTCACCACGACTCTTTGGGCCCAGCCACCCAGCCAGTTTCTAACCCAACGAAGTGTATGCCAGTCCAAGCCATGAGCAGCCAGTTTCTTCAGAATGCTGTGGGAAACGGTGTCAAAAGCCTTACTAAAGTCAAGGTAGACCATATCCACAACCTACCTCGGATATAGTCTCAAATCACATTCATCCCTTTCACAGACACACTAGCTACTCGTAGTTCTCCGTTAACACATACAACTGTTTTTCTGTCTCGCCACCACTGCTGAAATAACCCTTTGATAGCACAAGTTCTCCTTGTGCTCTTTAACGCATGATCTGCATTAGGTAGTTCTGAATTACAATTTACTTCTAACTGTGTAGTATTCAGCCTTCCAATTCTTCTTATACAATAACCCAATCTTTCCTTTCTGCCATTACATTTCATTAGTACTGTCTTTTATTTGTTTAAAAATCATTAAAAGCCTAAACCAAGGCTGGTTCCAAGACAAACGCCTGCAGAACTACCCTAATGTCCCTCTAGCCTGTATGCTTTCTCTGTATCTCTTAATAAAATGACAGAATTCTTCCAATAGCCATTAAAGAGAGTCCTGAAAAATTAGATTACCTGAAAGTCAGAAAGGTAAAAGGTTGGACAGTTATCTGGGATAACTGAGTTCTGCTGTGAAACAACCGTAGGTATTCTCTACTGCATGATAAAATTAAAATGGAATACAAGCTGAATTAAAAAAAATCTTGCACACATACATAAACAAACAATAAATTAATACAGTAAAATGTAGACAGATTAGCTAAAAGAAAGCACATCTTAAGTCATAAATGTACAGTATCATGCAAGTTTGGGGCCCATTAGAAGCAATGAGCTCCTGAATATTTGGGAATGTTAATCAGAAAAGGTGGGGAGGAGTAAGAAAGGTGTAAAATACTCGGTGCATCTCCACTGGAATTTAAAATTTTTTTGTTCTCACAATAGCCTGTAGTCATCTTGTTTCTACCCTGTGCCACTCTAGCGTTTCCTCTGGGATGAGCCATTCGATTGTCACACATTCCAAACCCTAAAAAATTGTTCTCTGGAGAAACAACACAACTGACCTCTGAAGCTGCTTTTGCAATGCTAGCTCTGGAGTGAAGTCCCCTAGGAAGCAGGACTGCCTAAGGCAACTCTGAAACTCTACACAGGGGCTCCTGGAAAGGCTGAGCCTCAAAATGAGCTGTTTCCTGCCCCTTCAAGACTTTTTGACATGGTTATGCATGCAATTCACCACAACACAGAACCCCCCTAAAGCAGCTACTTTGGGCATGTACATACCCCTGGAGGTCAGCAAGAGTGAGGCCATGTGTGTGGAAGGGGTGGGGAGAGCAGTTAACCGCCTCAAGGCGTACTCAGAGCTTACACTGAAAGAGCATATACAGTGCTTATTTGTCTTAACGATGTCCAATAATAACATACTTACAGACAGCTTGGCCTATTTTAGTTTTAACTGGAAGACTTAAGAAAGTTTACTTTGTCTTTGGGTGCAAAGTATCTGACAACACATAACTCTTACACAGACTCCCTTTAGTACCACTTATATAATATAAAATGATAAAACATAAAATAATCCTTCAGACAAGGGAACTACAATTTCATCTTTTTTTTTTTTTTAATTTATAAATGAATAAATAAATGTCTACTCCAAACATTTGATTTCCAGCACACTACTATAGAAGAAGATATACCAAGATGTCTGCAGATAAGAAAAGTAGCATGCCAAGCAGCATTAGCAAGTACAGGTCTTTAACCCATTTGCCACAACTGCAGGAGAACGGGCAGTAGCCTGCTAGCTGCCAGTCAAATCATGTCCAACCCAGAATTCATTGTGCTTTTACACTAGGTACAAGTTTAGTTCAATTTATTTTCAATCCTCCAATTATTCCATGATTATAAGCTCTACATAAGGCAAACTTGCAGGAGTACATCACATAATTACAAAAAAGATTAGCCATACAGACAGAAGAAATACAACTACCTAATTCTTATTAGAAGAGGAAGAATATTCAAGTGTTGTTTTTTTTAGATAACATTTGGGGATCTGATAATGTATTTTCAAGTAATCAAAAACGCAGAAGTACCAACATGACTCAGCCATTTCTGGTTCATCCTTTTTTGTTTTGTTTTGTTTTTGTTTGCTTGTTTAATTTACTCCCTTCCTCTAGAAATTAAACATTTAACTAAAACAAAAAATCACTGTTCTAAATTTCTTACCAGTGACATGTTGGTACCGAGTTCGTCCCAGCATAGAATGCATAGCATGTCCCATTTCATGGAAGAGGTTCTCCATCATGCCAGGACTGAGTAGCGTCGGTGCACTCCTTGTTGAATGGGGTAGGCTAAGCATAAGAACAACTACAGGCAGCTGGTACTCCCCATTTTCCCTCAGCCTGCCTCCACGAACTGTGAAGTGACAATCCTTTTGAAGATAAAAGGAAACAGACGGACAGCCAATGTCATTATATCAATGATACTAAAACAGTGATTGAAGTATTAAATTAAAATTAAGCTATTAAATCAAACCTAAACGTTTACTCAATTACACAAGTTGAATTCAATGATTGTTAAAGTCTTACTCAGTAGCAGTATACAATTTTGACCTCAAACCTTCATTATGTTTCTCCACCTTTATTATTTGCTTCATATTCATAAGGAAACTACCTTATTCCATACAGAAAAGACTGTGTTTCTTTCAGAAAATAAAATTTAATATTTTGTTTTGGAATTATCAAACCCAATTTTTCTAAAAAATTATTAGCTCAAAGAACTTCATACATATATAAATTATGGATTTGGCACATCAGTTAAATTCACTCCTCATTCTTCAGCAGTAACTTCTTTATAAAACATGCTGCACAGCATTCACAGCATATCATGAAACAGTAGCAAAACAGAGTACACTTAAGAAAATGAATTAAACTAATGCAGATTTAAAGTCTGTCCACTTACCACCTCACTGAAGGTGGTAATTTGCTGATGTTTCTACAGATTAATGTGTCTATTGACTATAATGCGTACATTTAATACACTGGCACTAGACAGAGTCAGCAAACCTCAACAGCTGGAACCATCTACAGTTTAAAGTAGAATTTTGAATAAGAATTAGCTGTCATTATGAGCTTTCACCTTTAGAAGGTATTAAAATTTCAAATTGTTTTTATTTCTAAATATTAGGCCAGAAAATAAGCGTTTAAAAATCTACCATTTCTCTAAGCAGAGCTCTAAGAGATTTCATAGTGCCTGTCATTCTGTAGTACAGAGAGTCTGAGTTCAGCCTATCAGGTGATGTTTTTCAAATGGAAAGTTACTGACAAAAATATTTTACCTAAAACCACATTCCAAGTTATAGACTTTCCATGTTTAAATTTATACATCTCAAGTCCAGATATCTTTTACTAAACTCATATTGAACACAAATGGCGCTAACACTATGGTTATTACTCAAACCCATGCTGAAATTGGATCATAAATGTTACCTGATGTGGTTTATCAGGTCGCTGAAAGAAGTCACAGTAGATGTATCCTAGCAAACCTTCATTTTCATGAACAACAGCCTGAAGTAAAAAAAAAAAAGTATTATTTCCACAGTAAAAGCACTGACTTGTAAATTGAAGACGTTGTATTCTAATCCAAAGATTTATAATGTATAAATGAAAATAAACCAGGAATAATTCGTGTAAAATTTGTTGGTAATGTTAGTTGAAAAAATACATACATAAGATTTAGAGCTTGTCCTTACAAATGCAGCCATTTCTGCATCTCACTCAAAACTAATTAGTCAGAATTTGTATTAAAAGTAACACCGCCTGTAGCCCCTAAATGACTTCTGAGAAGTTAACAGTGACAGAGTTTGATTTACCATGGAAATAAAAATAGGAGAGAGTAATTATAAATTGACCACAGGATACAAAGAACAGCAGTTCTCATGGAGGCTAGTGGTGGAAGACTGAAGATCTGGTATTCAATACATGGAGGGAGGACAACAAAAGAACCTGGGAATGTGATGAATAAATTATTGCCCAAGTTTTTATTTCTACCCTCCACTAAAAAGAGGACACAAAAATAAAGAGGTGAACACGAATCTGAAAGTAAAGGTGACACAGGAGCAAGCATTAGAAAAAGACAAGTAACTGCTAGCATACACACCTACAGCATTCTAGTTACATAGTTGCCTGCAAATTAAAACTGAAAAACTAGCAGGGCACATTCAGAGACTGCATGAAAGGTACAACAGTAATCTCTGAACAGAGAAACTGATTCTGATTCAGGCACCCTTCGAACAGAGACATATTTTAAAGGCCCTTAAATACCAACCATAGAGGTACTTAGAGCTTGAAGCCCTTGAGTTCTACTTTCAACTAAAATTAGACAGATAGTGTGTGCTTTTGGTAGATACCCAAATAATTCAAGCACTGATCCATGGCTCTTAAAAGAACATACAATCTTGCCTAACTTCCCTTTGTCATTTCAGATGATGAGAACAAGAACACTTACCAACTTTCGAACATCTTCAGACCAAACCTCTCCTCTCTGTGTTTGTTCAGAGTAAAGGGAGATTCCTAGGAGCTGACTGAACAAAGAGTTCAAACCTTCCATGCAGGCCCCAAGAGAGAAAAATGGACAGTACAAGCCAGGATCAATGTTGTACCTAAGAACATAACAGAATCCCAAAACAGTCAGTTCCAGTCATTTAACTGAGCTACATAAACCACAGTCTTCATCTCCAAGTCATAGGATGTGACACAACAGACCAGATAAACCTCACAAGGCCCTTATTGAGCATGCCTGGCTTTATTTTTCAACTAGCGAAACCAAGTCACAGACTAGGTATGACACAGTGCTTCACAATAACTCTTTTTTTATATACATATATAATCAGTTTTGGATACCAAATTTTGCAGATGCTGACTATGTTCAGGGATGTAGAGAACACACAGCTCAGACTGACCATGATCATGATCATGGGTGGCCAGGCTGTACCTTTTGAGCGCCAGTGGCCTCCCCTGGATCAAGTGCCATTCCCATGCCAAGGCTGCACCACAGGACTGACCAGGCTCGGGCTGTGGAGAAGGCCAAGTCCTCAGCTAGGGCAGAAAAGCAACCAGTAAGCAATACTGACTCTGCAGTCTTGTCTTTCGCTGGAGCAATAGGAACATCAGGGAGATTCAATCACCTCCAACACATGGATCACACCTCAAGCTCCAGGGATTTTCTGAACCTTGTAGAAACTATCTTACAGCTTTAAGCTACGTGAAGATTTTACTACGTGACCTGGAGTTAGAACTTGGCCAACCTTCCTGAGGCTAACATCAAACAACTCAGTACTTTCAAGACACTGTTGCAAAGAAAACACACACTGGGAGAAGTCACCATGTGTCTGCATGCACACACATAAACCAAGAAGGAATGAAAAGCAACTACAGAAGTAGCTTGGAGGTGTATGCAGCCCATACCTGGGAACAAACTTCCTGAGACTCTGACCCTAAAAAGTAAACAACCTGCAAATGCATCAAGCAAATGAATGCTTTGCAAACTTAGACCTTACACAAACCGCTCAGAGCTCTTCAGAGACTGTAGCAAAATCAGAACAGGAATCTGCTTGTACTTGTGCATGTACCCCAAATGACAAAAATGCTCTTGCTCTCTCAATTCACATACAACGTCCAAGTGTTATGTTTTCCAGGGTCTCGGAGTAAAAATTGTTCTCTTAACTCTAGAGATCACAGTCCCTCCTATCTCCTTTTTTCTTTCATGCTCTAGTGCTTTTGCTTCTTAATGACACGGTAACTAGCCATTGAAATTTAAATATTCATCAGCTAGGCCTCAATAGCTGAACACCGGACATTAAAACCACACTATTTTACGGCCTATGATCAAAAGGCTTAGTCAGAGATAAGCTGTGAAAGTCAGCTAGTCCCTGTCCACCTCCTCACCCTTCCGCTGTGTTTGCCAATGTGCTGCTTACAAGTGCAGCTCCAATTCAGTACGCAGCTGCACTGCACTGCCGTGCGCAGCAGGGTCGGATTAGCTCTCTAAGCCACTGTACTCGTTCTTGACCACATCCTTGTGTTTTCTTTTACCTTCTAGCATCCTTTATATTACCTTTATGCTCTAGCAGCATTTTGCAACTACTATGGCAACATTTGTTGAAAATACGGGTATGTTGAAGTTACAGGATTTTGCATATTTTCACACAAGTGCAAGAAGCTAAAGCCTACATATTTGATTCTATTTTTAATAGTATCAGAACATATAAAATAAAGCAGACTTTGACTCTACCATAGTGACATAACTTCTTCAAGATGTACAGCAATGCTTAAATTCACACTCTGCATGCTGCAATACGCACAAAGGACACTGCTTTACATACACAGCCGCCCCAGAAGCATGGAATTACAGTATATGTGTTGAATACCCTGTGATTTTTAAGTCGGGAATTCCTACGAACTGCAGCTCCTTCAACAGTGGCACTTTTTCAAAAGCTGTCGTGGATAAATATCAAATGTCTCCAGAACTTTTAAAGCATCTCCCAGTGATCAGCTTCTGTTCAGATTGTTACTGTGAAAACTTAAAACCATCACTAAGTGCTTCAGCCCTCTTCTGATTCTGCTCTGAAGCTTTCCCTGCATACAGACTACAAGATCTGTTAAAATGATCCTTTTTTTAAAGAAAAAGTAACGCCTTTCAGCAGTGAGTCATAACAACCTCTGTAATAGTTTAGGACTGTTTTTGTCACATTGCTTTAAAATCTTATACCACCATCCTACATGCTATTATGAATACCAAGCTGAGTTTCCCATTTATAATTCAAATAATTGCTTCTGTAACTAGGGACTGCCCATAAACGAAAAGTTCACTATAAAGTACTATCTCAATAAAAGTTTGCTGTAATGCGAAGCAGGATTTCTCACATACACCCCTCCAAGGTGGCAAACATGATTATCCTCATTTTAAAAATTACAACTTTTATTTCAAAATAAATTAAGGATGAAATAGTAGGCAATGATACTCCTTTTGTATAACTTTAACAATTACACACACACAATAAAAGACAAAGCTGTACACCACTTTTAGCCCTAATTTCAGCCTTGAGCTGAGTAGTAACTAGAGCTAGATCTCTGCAGAGCTAATTGAGATGAGCAGGATTTACTCATTCTGGCTCTGTGCCAATGCTGCTCATCCTGCACTGCAGAGCCATTCAAACCTCACTGTACTTTGTTTTAGTTTCCAGAAAGGTTTATTAATCCAGGTGTGGCACAAGGCCCAGCAATCACAATATAGCGCTATCTCAGAACCAGGGGAGCAATACAGACATGCTGAAGTGGTTCCACGCGGAGGTTGCCGGAGGGCTTTTTGCAGAGCTCGTTTCCATCAGCCCTACCAGAGCTATGCTGACTCTGTGCAAAACCCATCTAGTAGCTTCACATCCTCCCCTTAGGCATCTAGTATCATCCAGGGTTTCCCTGTCATTTCCTTCCTGTCAACTTGGAGAAGAAAGCTGACTGTATTAAAAACTTGAAGAAAAAAAACATACGATAAAATTCTACAAACGTGCAATTCAGTAAATCAACATTTAACTTCACCAACATCTCACAGACATAGCAAACATCAGATCAGACATCAGATTTTCACAGTTCCAGGAAATTTGAACATATAATTTCCACCAGTGATTTCAGCTGCAGGAAAATAGGGCATGACAATGTTCAGAAAATCATGAACAGCACCCTTGAAAAGAGTTTATAAAATTAAGTCATATTTACAACGAATTTTCTGAAAAGCAGAAATCTTTTCTGATAGAGCAGCTAATCCTACAAACCAATTCCAGGCACATGAAGGACAAGAAAATCATCAGGAATAGTCAGCATGGTTTCACCAAGGGGAATTCACGCTTGACAAAAACGATAAGCTTCTACAATGAAATGACTGGCCTGTGAGATGAGGGGAGAGCAGTGGATATTGTCTAACAAGAATTCAGTAAAGCCTTTGTCACTGTCTCCCATAAAATCCTCATAGAGATGCTGTTGATGTACGGGTTGGATGGGCAGACAGTGAGGGGTGGATAGAAAACTGGCTGAATGGCCAAGCCCAGAAGGTGCAGTCTTGTTGGAAGCCAGTAACTAGTGGAGTACTCTAGGGGTCAGTACTGGGTCCCATCCTGTTTAACATCTTCATTAATACCTGGATGATAGGGCAGGGTGCACACTCAGCAGGTTTGCAGATGACAGAAAACTGGGGGGAGTGGTGGATACAGCAGAGGGCCATGCTGCCATCCAGAGGGACCTCGACAGGCTGGAGCAATGGGCAGGCAGGAACCTCATGAAGTTCAACAAGGAGAAGTGCGAAGTCCTGCACCTGGGGAGGAACAACCCCAGGCACCAGTACATGCTGGGGGCCTCCCAACTGGAAAGCAGCTTTGTAGAAAAGGACCTGGGGGTCCTGGCTGACACCAAGTTGAACATGAGCCAACAATGTGCCCTTGCTGCTAAGAAGGTGAATGGTATCCTGGGCCGTATTAGGCAAAGTATTGCCAGCAGGTTGAGGGAGGTGATCCTTCCCCTCTGCTCAGAACTGGTGAGGCCTCGTCTGTAGTACTGTGTCCAGTTCTGGGCTCCTCGGTACAAGAGAGACCTGGACATACTGGACAGAGTGCAACCAAGTGCCATGAAGATGATTAAAGGACTGGAGCATCCCACCTATGAGGAAAGGCTGAGAGAGCTGGGACTATTTAGCCTAGAGAAGACAACACTCAGGGGGGATCTTATAGACATTGATGTCTATAAATACCTGAAGAGAAGGTGCAAAGAGGACAGAGCCAGGCTCTTTCTAATGGCACCCAGTGACAGGATGAGGCAATGGGCACAAAACAAAACACAGGAAGCTGAGTGAACATCATTTCTTCCTGTGCAAGTGAGGGAGCACTGGCACAGGTTGCCCAGAGAGGCAAGTTGAAGTTGTGAAGTTTCTCTTCTTGTAGATCTTCAAAAGCCACCTGGACATGGTCCTGGTCCTGCTCTGGGTGGCCCTTCCTGAGCAGGGGGATTGGACCAGGTGACCTCCTGTGGTCCCTTCCAACCTCCGCCATCCTGTGATTAAGTGAAGAGGTCATTTGGAGCCTAGGACCAAGAACCACACAATTGCAGAACGAGATAGATTTCAGCTTAATCAGAGGAAGACCACAAGTTTCATGCTAACTGCAAAGGATTACCATACTCAGCTGAAATGCTGGATTAACATGTGGTTGCTGGTGGGCAAAGAGGAAGAACTCTGAAACTACTTCATGATTTTTTTTTTTTTCTGTCAAAGAAACTCTTGCTGGTACATAAAAGCAGATACATACTAGCAGGAGAAAGCAGTGATGTTTCTTCATGGAAAGAAGAGCTGACGCTGACATATTACGGGAAGAAAACCAGTAAGTGTCTATTTTTTCCTCATTCTCAGCACTCCTTGAATGTGTTGATTATCCCCATCAACTTATCCCATGATGGAGAGGGTGGAAAGGCGGCTTTCTGACTGGTATTTTGTAATTCACTGTCGCTATCCAAAGTGGGGAAAGAAATCAGTCTGCAACAGTTTTGTCTTTTGGAAAAAGTATAATACTTATCCACCCACACATGAAAATAGCAGTAACAGACTACATTGGCTTGAGGCAGACTTCCCAAGGAAATAGTCCCCCTACCCTGGCTAACTTTTGAAGATGTCACAATCCAACATTTTGAGTACAATGAGGCTCTGATTAAACAACCACTTTAATAATAACTACACAAAGTTAGTATTAGTCATTTCTGGTAGAACGTTGTCAGGATCAAACCTCTCCCACATCTAATGAAAGATGTATGTTAATGTCCTTCTTGCCAATTGAAAATTGCAATAAAAAATTGATAAAACATTTTTTTAAATGGAACGCCAAAAAAAATTGTTTGTGGTTCTGTTCCCATTTATTTCTCCACTTCTGCCTTGCCTGCTACACCAGTGTGCAAACAAAGATCAAAAATGAAGATTTTGAAAAATCCTCACATAGCACTAGTGTCTTATGACACAAGTCTGATATTTAAATTACTTTTGGACAATCCTGACAGCAATCAGTGACACCTATTATACCTTAAGTTATCTTACAGTTGTAGTTTGGTTTTGTTTGTTTTTTTTTTCGCTTGTCACTGCAATGTCGCAGGAGTTCACAGAATCACAGAATCAGAATATTCCAAGTTGGAAGGGACCCAGAAGGATCTTTGAGTCCAAATCCTGGCTCCACACAGGACCACCCAAAAATCAAACTCTACGTCTGAGAGCACTGTCCAAACACTTCTTGAATGCAAGTAGGCTTGGTGCCATGACCACTTCCCTGGGGAGCCTGTTCCAGTGTCCGACCACCCTCTCGGTGAAGAACCTTTTCCTAACACCCAGCCTGACCCTCCCCTGTCACAGCTCCATGCCGTTCCCTCGGGTCCTGTCGCTGTCACCAGAGAGCAGAGATCAGCGCCTGCCCTTCTGCTCCCCTCGTGAGGAAGCTGCAGGCTGCCATGAGGCCTCCCCTCAGTCTCCTCTTCTCTGGGCTGAACAAACCAAGTGACTGCAGCTGCTCTCCATACTTCTTCCCCCTCTAGGCCCTTGACCATCTTTGTAGCCCTCTGTTGGACACTTTCTAACAGTTTTATGTCCTTCTGATATTGTGGCGCCCAAAACTGCACACAGCACTCGAGGTGAGGCCGCACCAGCACAGAGCAGAGCGGGAGAATCACTTCCCTTGACTGGCTAGCAGTGCTGCGCCTGACGCACCCCAGGTTGGCCCTTCTGGCTGCCAGGGCACACTGCTGGCTCATATTCAAGTTGCCATCAACCAGAACCCCCAGATCCCTTTCCAGAGGGCTGCCCTCCGGCCTCTCATACCCCAGTCTGTGCATATCCATCCAGGGTTGCCCCATCCCAGGTGTGGAATCCAGCACTTGCTCTTGTTAAATTTCATGCAGTTAGTGATTGCCCAGCCCTCAGAGATCTCTCTGCAAGGCCCCTCTACCCTCAAGGGAGTCAACAGTTCCTCCTAATTTAGTATCATCTGCAAACTTAGTTCAGAAGGAAGTGGTTAAAATACGAAAGCGTAATGGAATTTTCACAATCAGATGACAATAATTATCAGACATAGTCAACACGCATTCATGAAAGTCCTGTCTTAGTCATTTGATCTCCTTCTACCATAAGGTCACCAGCTTAGTGGATGAGGGGAAGGCGATAGATGTAATTTTTCTCGATTTTAAGGCTTTTGGTACTGTCCCTCACAGCGGCCTTCTGGACAACTTGTCCAACTGTGAGACGAACAGGTTCATGCTGCGCTGGGTGATGAACTGGCTGGATGGCCGAGCTCAAAGGGTTGTAGTGAATGGCTACACCTGGCTGGCAGGCAGTCACTCGCAGTGTTCCCCAGGGCTCAATTCTAGGGCCAGTCCTGTCCAACATTTTCATCAGTGATCTGGATGCAGGAGTTGAATGCATCCTTAGCAAGTTTGCTGACAATATTAAACTGGGAGGTGCTGTCCTTCTCTGGAGGGACAACAGGCCTTGCAGAGGAATCTAGATACACTGGAGTATTGAGCAAACATCAATGACATGAAATTCAACATAGGGAAATGCCGGTGCTGCACCTGGGACGAAGCAATGCCGGACACAGGCACAGACTAGGACACGAGGCTGGAGAGCAGCTCAGCAGGAAGGGACCTGGGGGTGCCGGTGACAGCAGGCTCACCATGAGCCAGCAGTGTGCCCTGGCAGCCAAGAGGGAAGCCACATTTTGGGGTGCATTGAACACAGCGTGGCCAGCCGGTCAAAAGAGGTGATTCTGCCACTGTGTTTAGTGTTGGTGCGGCCTCACCTTGAATATCGTGTGCAGTTCTGGGCCCCACAATATACAAAGGATGTTAAGGTCCTTGAATGCGTCCAGAGGAGGGCACCAAAGCTGGCAAAAGGGCTGGAAGGCATGTCCTGTGAGGAGGGACTGAGGACACTTGGGTTGTCCGGTTTGGAGAAAAGGAGGCTGAGAGGCGGCCTCATGGCTCTCTGCAGCTTCCTGAGGAGGGGAAGCACAGAGGGAGGTGCCGGCCTCTGCTCCCTGGTCACCGACTGCAGGATGCACAGGAACAGCACAAAGCTGTGCCAGGGAGCGATCAGACCGGACATGAGGAAAAATTTCTTGAGCGTGAGGGTGGTCAGACACTGGGACAGGCTTCCTAGAGAGGTGGTTGATGCCCCATGCCCGTCAGTATTCAAGGGGCATTTGGGCAGTGCTCTCATTAATATGCTTTAACTTTTGATTAGCCCTGAATTCAGTCCTACCTTCTATGTGAACTCTGGTTAAATCAAGTAAGACCAACTACCACTGAAGAAAGTCTAACCCCAAACTTGCACCGATTCCAGGAAAACTTTCTCTTTGGGCTTATTCAAGAATACAAATTAGCCAAAACCTCAGCTATCTGAAGCTCATATCCTATAACCAAAAATCCAGTTCCTGGAATTATTATTAATAAATGATCTTGCCTTTCAGTGGCAAGAGCAAGCATATGACTGACTCTTTTCTGAGCACCCACCTCTAAGATTTAATGCTACTCACCGCAGAATGGAAGGTGTAGCACTAGATAATATTAGAGGACAATGAAGAAAAGGGAAGAAAATCATTTAAAAGCCTTGAATCCTTCCCAGAAACAGAATATTCAATAAGCAGAACAGGAAACCCTGTAATCTCTCCTAGAGCTGTAAAACTGAAGTCTGGCTGGAGGGTGTGGGTGGAAAAGTAGCTGGAAGAATTTGCAGACAAACTACATGCTCCCTTATTGAAGATTCTTGCCTGATTCCAGGCACTCCAACAGTAGCAACCATTAGCAGCTTCACCATTTCCAGATGACAGGAGAAAAGCATCTGTTTGCTAGCAAATGATTGCCTAACCTCAGTTATTCACAGCTTCATCACCTTAGAGAAACTGCAAGAATACAACAGTTCTCAGGCACGGTATTTCAGTGTTCAAATCCGTGCTAATCTAAAACACCATAGCACAACTTCTTGGCAGCAGTGGTGACTGAGATTGTGACGGCAAGCCAAACTTCTCTTCCCTCAGCCCTTTGAATTAAATTTCTAATGCTGTTCAAGGATTTTAGGTTGTATCTTCAAAACACTCTGTGACCCTGGCCAGATTATCTAAAAGACCACATAAAACTCCAAGATGCAGACTTTTATCAATACACACTTTTAGCACTCTAAAATGCTCTGTAACAAAGACAGAGCCTTTTTGAGGGCTGATCCAAGACTGTAAAATTAATTTCTCCTGAAGCTAAAGTGGAAACTCAAAGTTCACCATCTTCTATCCCAGGTGTGATGCATTTCTTTGATAATTATTTTTTTTTTCAAATGTGAAATGTATTTGAAAATGCACACAAAAGCCTCCCAGCAAAACCCTACCAAAACAAGGCACTCCACTGCATATATTTCTCTACAGATAGAATAAAAGGACAAAAGCTTTAGTTAATGAATTAACTGATAGTGACTAACCCTACATAAAAAGGAACAGTTTCAAAAGTACTTCAGCTTAGCCTGCCCCCAAACTGCTCACCGTTCAGAGCAAAGAAATCTTCATAATCTGCATGTTAGTAACTACTGATGACCCTAATGTGCATATAATTATCTTTTTATACTACATGTTAAAGCAGCAGCCATTCTGAGAATCACTTTATGCAAGACTTTCAAGCTGTTATCAACTGTGGACTTGAATAGCTGTCTAACTTTGTTGCTTATTTAAAGCAGTATAAAATTCAAACATACCAGCAAGAAGCAGCTGCTTTAATATGAACGCTTTCTGGTCACTCTTTGGCAAGCTGCCTCTGCATTTATTCAGCCAAGTTACAACTTTTATCTCCAACAGGAAATGCATTGAAGTATTTTTGAGAAAAGAAATCAGAAAGGAAGTCATTACGACCCAAACTGAACTACACTAACAGGCATTCTGCTACCAGTAAAGTTTCTGCTAAGGGTTACTGCTACTAGCAGGAAAGGTTAATGCTCTGGAGACAGACAGCTAAAATCTACATTGGAAACCAATGAACAATTGGAGCTCCATTTGGCAACAGAAACTATCGAGAAGTGCCAGAAGACAGGTTTTCTTCTACGCTGTAATTTGCAGCTTGTTTGCTGCACCAGCTAAGCAGACAGGCAGAATTCAATGGGTAGGGTGATGCACATGGCATACTAACGTCACTAGCACAGCATTCTACCACAGTTTCCAAAGCTGGCAAATACATGGAAACACAGTTACAGTACTTCCTAAGGAAAAGAAAGGGTACAAGTCAGCTAAACAAGCAAGGGCAAGAATAAAACATCCTGTTTGGATGTCCTGTCCCTTAAAATGTGGGTTCTGGGCCACAGCAAGGTGATTCATAGTGCTTAAAACAGGCATCTAGGATGCCTGTGTCCCCAGAGAAAGGCAGATATAAATATAAGGCCACGCACTCGAGCTGCCTAACAGAACACTTGAGCTGAGGTATGTCTGAGCTCTTGCTCCTCTCTGGAACTTAGGCTTCTGACTGGACTGCATACGTGAATACCAAGACGATGAACAGCACGGCCTTTCCTATGGGAAGAAGTCTTTGAAAATACAGGCAAAGGAGATGGAAGAATGGCAGTCTGATGCATCACAACAGAATTTTGCAGAGAAATACATACTCTAGTCAAAAAGATTTCCAATCATGGCAGCTTTCTTCTAGAGTATCTGAGGTCAAAAACAGAGGTATGGATTGTTTTTTGACACCTGCAGTGCTACAATAAGTTTTCTGAACCAATGTTGAACTTGAATTAAACTTTCTTAAGCCCTTATGTGAAACTTAAATGATCTGAATGCATGTCTGGAAGAGCAGAAAAAAGGAAATAAAATTTCTATCATTACAGACATACCCACTAGAAAACACAATTATTAATCTGAAAGATCACTTCCCAAAATCATAAAAGCATTTTTACATCACTAGATACTAAAAAAGATTGTTTATAGTTTAGATGTAGGAAATATCATATTCCTTAAAAAAAAAAAAAAAAAAAAGGAAAGGGTGCCAGTATAGAAATCTTGCTCTGAAATAATCAAAAATGTGAACTCCTATTTACAGTGAAAAAGACTATTTTCCTCTGCTAAACTATCAATTAGATACTTTAAGTAACACATATATATCAAGAATTAGAAATAGTCTTTTTTACTGTAATAATCAACCTTTAATTACTTTATTGATCCTGTAAAACTGCATAATGCAGGTTATGCTCAAAACTGAAAGACTGAGACACAAAAAAATGAACAAAACAAGTTTGTTCTGCTTTCATTTTTTTCTTAAAACATATTCCGATATCTTACTTCATTCTGAATGTCTGGTTTCAAACCCCAAAGCATTTGTATTTATAACAAACCCCAGAGAGAATGAACATTTTCTTATGTATTTTATGTCAGAATGTAAGCTCAGAAACTTTACAAAGAGAAATCTCAGTACTCTGCTAAAGAAAGAAGAAATATCAAAGAAAACAGTAGTTTCTTTGATGTAAATTCCTGCTTTGTATGAAAGGATAAACTATGTTAAAAAAATCCAGACACCTTACTTTTACAGTATGCAGCCTGGCAATATTTTTAAAAGAAGTAGCCAAACCAATTTAAAAAACAATTTTAAAAAGTTAACTAACACAATGAGGTTTGGTTATTCTTCAAGAACAGCAGGCTTCAAACAAAAAGGCTGTGTCCCTGTGAAGAACAAAGATGTAGTATGTCATTATAAATAATTATTTCTAAGCTTGTATGACTTCACTGAGTCTAAATAAAATACAGACTTAAAATCACTTTCATTTAAGCTGTACATTTGGAAAGAAACTAAGACTGTTTTGTGTAGCACAACTTTCATCTGTTTTGTTGATAACGCTTTTGATAAACTTGGACATTAGGGATAGCTGAGTAAGAATCACTGTTCTACAGAGCATAAGGATTCAGACTCTTAACAATTGCAAATTAGCTGTTTGGCAAGAATTCTTATCAGTGGCTATTAAATGTGGTCCTGGATATTTCCTTTTATTTTTTCTTTGAGAAAATTATCCTGTTGACATCCATCAAAATACAGAACACTAAGTTAAGTATCTCTAATAAAACAGATTCTCTCAAAACTTTCAAAGAAACTTGAAAAAAAAGTTGTTAGTAGAAGATAAAAGTAAGATGAACCCCTCAGGTTAGCTTAAAGAGATCAAGACAAGGAAAACCCCTTCCAATTTTCACTACATGCCAGACTATGAAATTTAATTCTTTACCTGAAGGGAGACTCTTAACCATGATTTATAGAATACTCTGGATTTCTTAAAATAAAATAAAATAAAATAAAATAAAATAAAATAAAATAAAATAAAATAATAATAATAATAATAATAACAACAACATCAACAGTAGAAAGCCTTTGTCCTCTCCTCAACCATAAACTAGCACCTGTATCTTACCTTATCCTTTTTCTCTTCTGTTAATTGTACTTCATAGAATATTTTGGAGGAGGTCAGGGAGTAATTCAGAATATTGGTTTGCCATTGACACTGTATGTGACTTTTAGATTTGATCTTATTTTCAAATCAACAGCAATTTCTTTGTCCTTCCACAATGTTTTGAATAAGCAAATAATTCTTGAAACTTAAATTCTGCTTTTGAACTACTCATCATGCAAGTAAAGTTATCTGAAAGTCAGGAAGAATGATCACCGATTTTAAAAATTTTTACAATGTTTTTAACATGTATTATGTTTTGCCTCTACTACATTAACTACTTCAACTCTTAAGAAAAGAAAATAGCAAAGTAAGTACTCAGCAATAACAGGAAAAGAAAAGGTAACAAATTATTTGCGAAACTCCATTACTAGGATACTTCAAAATATTTTATATAAACCACCAACTATTAGCATCTTCTATAGTAAACAGCACAAGAAGTCTGAATACAAAGCAAAACTCACAACTTTCTGAGCCTTTCTTGCAATCACAGTATGTATTTGTTAGATATCCATTCTCCAATGAAAAATACAGCAGGCCCTTTCAGTATCTTTCATGTTTTTCTCCAAAGACTTTAGTCCACCAGCTTAGTGATTGGTAAGTTAAATGTACTTTTTCCAACTATACTAGTTGATTTAATAGAAGACTTGCTTTCCCTTGCTTATAAACTGATAGTTATAGAATGTTCTCCTTCTCTATCAGCACTTTGGTTGAAAGATTTCCTGGTTCTTTTTAAATTCTGCAATATTTTTCCATTTCAGTGTTCAATTCGAACAGAAGTGACAGTTTTCTTACAGATTCTACAAAGGGTCTAGACTCATTTTCCACATGGTATTCCCAACAGAGAACATTATTTTGTAAAACTAAAAATAATGTTGTGGCCGCTTTTAGTGTATGTGCCTTTAGAAACATCCAGACCCATGTTCAGGTACCTTGGTATTGCCCCTGCTCCTGAAAAACGAAATTGCTGTCTGTTCCCCCACAAGCCAGAAGCATATGTACAGTCCCAACAAGAACAGAGGGAATTATTCCTAGTTTCTGCTGAGCTGGTCACCCCAGGATCCAAAATGCCTCTAGGTGTTGTGGTGGCTTCTCTTTCATACACAGCAGGAAACTGGCTTATTTTGGTATTGATTTGTCCATCCCCGAGGCCAGTCTTAATTTATTTCTGCAGTCTCAAAGCAACAGACCAGCACAGAGTGCAACACCCTGTGAACACACCCCAGTTGCTACTTGAATCAAGTCTTTGACAGTTTGGCAAAAATTCCAAAAGTGAATTATAGCCAACTAAGTCAGCCCAGCTTCATAAGCAACAAAGGTTAGCAAAACAGGAGTCAACACTGAATATTCTCAGCTCACCACTGATGGTTCTTATGAACAGTTCTGTGCCTCTGTCAGAAGTAGTTCAGTATAGTCAGCCCCACCTTCAAGATAAACAGTTGACCATGAAAGCTCTCTTCCACCATTTTTTTTCTGTGACCCTAAAGAAGTCAGCAAGACTACTATATCTCTGCAGGATCGGGGCCTTGAGAATTACTTACAACTGCAGCAGCACTTACTGAGACGTAATGGGATTTAATTAATGCTATGATACTTGCCTGCACTAAAACTCAACAGCAGTATTTTATAATATACATATTAGACATCTTCTTACTTGTTAGAGGGTGAAGCATGTTCTAGCATTCACTGTTTTATTACCCTTAGCCTGCCAAAATTCTTGAGGTTCTCCTAATTACTCTATCTGCTTTTAAGATGCTACTGCCATGGATTTCAGACTTTTGTCTCCGGTTTCTGTCAAATGTACATTTATACTGACATCTATTTTCTCTGCCACTTAAACTAGAGCTACAAAAACATTATGCGGTTTTAAGTGTGGGTTTAAAGACAGAGAGGCTACTTAACATAATTTTCAAAAAAAAAAAAAAAAAATTGGAAGAGAACTATCCTGTTACCATCAATGGGAGACTTACGCTTTGAAGTGGGATCAAGTTTCCAGAGAAAAGACTTGGTGAAAGCTGACAGAAACAGAATTTTTGTGGATGAGTTTATAGAAAGAAAAACGTACTTTGTGAGTTAAGTCTGGAGCTCCTCCTGCTGTTCACCTCACAAAACAGCAGAAATATTCAGTAACAACTGTAGAAGCAAGAAGCAAACAGAGGCAACCTGGTATGACAGCAAATATCATCAAAATTCAATAGTCCGAGTGCATGTGAATATCCTACATTCTTCAGAAGTAAATATCCAGCTCTTCAAACTAATTCTGAGGAATCTAACAAAGGATTTCTTCCCTTAACGCTGTTCTAATACAGAATAAACATATATTTAGAATAAACAATATATACATACATTTAAAATATACAACATACAGATAAAAAATAAACACATTAGAAGTATGTCATGAATTTCAGTGTAATTGGAGAAGAACTGATATAGCTGATCAAAATCTGAAGCCCAAAAGAAACACCCAAAAGCATGCATTTGTTTCCTTTTAAACAGAAACATTTTACTGAGAAAGGCAGAAAATAAAATGAAATTGATAGCAATACAGAAATCCACTACACAAACTACTACCGAGCCCCAAAACACGACAGAGACAAAAACGTAAACCATGGGCTGCACACAGTACAATTACACACGTGATCATGTAAAAGGCACAAAGCTAAAAGTAAATTTCTTCCAAAAAAATATTATTCAAAGAACAAAATAGTTAATCTACTAAACAAAGAATATTACCAATGGAAGAAATGCATATCAGGTAAAAAAATCTTGTTTGAAAACATATTTTGTCATTAAGCAAAAAAATAAGACACAATAAATAAATTTAAATAAATTATTTTCTAAATAAATAAAATGAAACACTATACCATAAAAAAATCAAAAGTCTAACAGATTTTCCCAGAAAAACAAAACAAACAAAAAAAACAAGGAAAACAACGTCACTTTACTTAGAGACATCATTTTGTATTACAATTGGCTCAGTTAGAAAGAGAATAACAACAAATAGCCAGAAATCAAACTCCTGCCAGTACGAACCTCTGTGACACATGGTTCTCATCTTGCAGTTACCGAAGTGTTGGACTGAAGATACCATAACCAAGGGGAATTCAGGAATGGGTGTCATCAGAGGTAAGTACAAATACAAGACAAAGACGGTGGATTCACACTTACATGGATTGTAAGTGGCAAATGAAATACGTTTAGGGCCCAGACATGAAACAGTATATTCCTGTCCTCTAGTTGTTGTATGAATAGTCTCTAATTCCTGCCTAGTTTCGTTCATAAAGCACAGCCACTGACACTTTGTTATGGAGAACTGAGTTTTACTGTTAGGGGCTGATTATCTATTACCCAGTACTCTGTTAAATATCCACAACGCGGGCAGAATGAATGTGAAACATTGTTAAGACACTGTCAGAACAGACACTTCTCCCAGATACACATCACTGTACAGGTAACAAGACAGTAAAAGACCAAGCCCTTGGTTTTTAGCAAAATATCGCTGCACAGGAGGAAAAGTGCTCTTCCTTCTGTCTTGTGGATGCTTGTAACACCTTCCAGAAAAATACTCCTGCACAACCCAGAGGGAGAAAAAGGTTGGGCCCCAATCCTGCATTGGAATCAGGGAGGAACTATATAGGTTCAGGTGATTCTTTACACAGATCCAGCTGCCAGACTTGCTGCCTTAATTAATAAAACCAGCAAATACACACTACCAATGTCTTGGTCTGTTTTAGCTCAGTTCTCCCTTCATAAAGCTACCGTGCTATTCCTGAAAGGAAGCAACTTTACTGGATCTCTAACAAAGCTCCACAATGAAAGGAAATACTTTTCTTCCTAGTGCCAAAATGAGCAGAATAATAGATTTGTGATCATCAGCAACTCAATTACAATATGGTTAGCTTCATTAGAACATCTAAGAAGGACGGTAAGACAGTAACAGAAGATGCTCCTCCCAGGAGGAGAAACAAACACTGAGACTTCTACACTTAACACCCTAACCTATATCGGACACACTAAGTCTGAAAACAGGTAGACACTATAGGAATGTAGAAAATAAATAGGAAACAAGAAAATAAATTTCACCAACACCTGACAGTAATGGTAAGGACTATGTATCAGAACGTAACTCGTACTTTCTGTTTTGAAGACACTATGCAGCCAGGCAAAGACCTGTAAGCTCAAGACAGGTCAAGACAGTGTCTTGAATAAGTATCACAGTGTTCTTCCATAGATTACTATTCACTGCTAAGAGATCCAGAGCTAGATGGACCTTGACTCCTCCAGTATAACCACTATTTTGTTCTCACACTCACAGAACGACACTTGCTACCTGTCCAGTTTAAAAGAAAAGCAGCCGCTTCCCAGGCCACACCATAAACAAGCAACCTGTGCATGCCCTGGGGAATGCTGCATGCTCTGGGGCCAGCTACTGTGAGCAAACTCAGCAGCTGAATGTCCCTCTCACTCCCCTGCATGGCAAGGTCTAGGCATGTTGCAAGGACATGAATGTTGCTGCACATACATAGATCAGTTCCCATCTGAACGTGCAGTAGCTAAAGACAAGGCCAACGTCAGACCTGCTGCTCATAAAACTATTGCCTTGGTATCAAAGTACAAGAAAGCTGTGAATCAGCCAGTGCAACTGCTGGAAATCCTTCCATAATGCCACATCTAGACTATCACAGCTTTCTGACCCAGAGCAAACTTCTTCAATCAGATACTTCCAGACTAAGTTTATTTAAAAAAAAAACACATACAAATCTGCAATGAAGGCAACATTCTTCCTCCTCCTTTTGCAAGAACAGCAGAACTTTACATTATCGTTTACAACATAAATCTAAAAGGTCACCACTGCTGATCTAATAAACACAGCATACAGGGCTCATGCATTTCAGAGTTGGCATCTCATTACGTGCAAAGGTCCTGTACGCAATTTAAGTTCGTGTTGCGGACTCATCCCCCAGTCTTTGCAAGAGAGATGAGTTCTACCCCAGAAGAGGGAAAATTTACTCAAGTTTCTATTTGAGGTCTGTAGAAAATGCAAGATGACAGATGCAAGTTCAGTAAAGAAGTAAAATACAATTATAATAGGAAGAGGAGTTGGATTGTATTCAGTGATCAAAATTTATTTTTAAACATAACTGCAACTCAGCTAAGAGCTAAATGCAAAATGAAAACAAGGTTTTTCTATCTGTTCTGAAACTATTTTATCATCTTGTATGTTCAAAGAGGGCCAATACTTTCCCACAAAACAACAGGAGAGCCAAAAACTTATAGGCATTCCAACAGTAACTAAGAAATGATGCAAAGAACCGCCCCTTTGGATATTCTTTATTTTTTCATATTGAAGTGGATCTTCAAAGAAGGAAATCCTGTTTACATTGAGGACTTTCATTATCCTTAGTGCAAGGAATGAAATAAAGGCACTCATTTACATTACAATCGTGAGTGTAAGAAGCTTACCTCTCAGCACGGAGGACACCACTGTAGTAAGGATGATCCCACGGCATCAATTTCTGAAAGAGAATTCCAGCTTATAATTACAATAATGGACAACAAGTGAACCCAAAGTAAACGTTTTGTTTCCTTTGCATATTTTTGCAGTTTCTGCAAGTCAGAGAACTTTAAAACATAGTGGGAAACATTCAGTGCTAAATTCACCACCAGAAATAGCATCACATTCCATAATTTGAAACCTTTTTTTAAAAAATTTGCTTTCAGACCATACTTCTTATTCAAATATGTAGTGGGACTTTATACCAGATTTCAAGAAAAAAAGAGTCCATTAATCAATTAAAAAAAAAAAAGTATTATCACTTTGTATAAACCAACTGCCGTCTCGCGCTCAATGCTTGGTTTTAATACTAATAGCAGCTAAGAAGTCAAAAAGCACTTAAAACCAGAAGATGGAAAGTATCTCTTTGCAATTATGCTACATGTTGTACACTAAAATTGAGCTGATTTTTAATGTAAAACAGTGTTAGCTTATACTATATTAAAAAAAAAAAAATACGTGTAAATTTAACTTACTGAATTCTGGGGGTTAAGCTTCATTTTCATCTTTGTCATCATTTCAAAATCTTTTTGAGTTCTGAAAAATATTTTTATGATGAAGATGTTCAGGAAAGATTTTTGAGCAATGGAATACAGTATACAAGAATCCTCTGTCCTAACAAAATGCCTATCATCATAGATTGTTACTACTCTATAAAATGACAGGCCTCTACACTACAGTAAAAGAACTTTTCCTTTCTGCTTTTCTCATTCAGGTACCTTCAATAAAGTCTCTCCTTCTCTGGTTGTACACATCCCAAGCATTCTCTTTCTGACAATACACCCCATTAATACACAGTGATGAAACTGTTTTGTGCTGTGTGGAATTAAGGGAAGCAAGCATGATAAACAGAAATTTTATCACAGATGTAAAATATACGGAATTGTGCGTATGGGGAGAAGACCACAAGAGGTGTCCTTCAACACTTAAACTTGCTCTTCTTGCGTGCTGTTGCCTGCATTTCTTGGCACATCGCTTGTTGTATTCAGTCTTGGCTGTTCTCTGATCATAGTCACAGAATTTATTCTAATAGTTCCCCTCAAAGCTCTGAGAAGGTCTTGCTTTTTATTTCATCAGTACACATAATAAGCAGCAGTGACTGACTTTCTAGTACACGAGTCCCTCTGTTCTTGAAATAAAAGTATGCTTACAAAAATAACTTAGTGAAAAAGACACACCGTTTAGACAACTGGTCAGAAAGCTTCTCCAGAAACTGTGTTACTGTCTCTAGAAGTAAAATAGAAAAAAAAAATTAAGAATGATTCCATCCCTTAAAAGGTGTTAAGTTTACATCAAAACATCACAAACAAAACAAGTGCCCTTAGAACAACAAACTACACTGTTGACCTCTGTGCCATCATTTCAAGAGAATTCGGTACCACATTTACATTGTTATATGCTGGGATAATGGCAACTTCATAATCTAAGGAGTGAACATCAATTCTGAACAAAAACACTGATCCCCACTCAATGAGTATTGCCATTTACTGAAAATATGAGTATTTCATATAGCAAAATGCAACTGCAATAAGAAATTTCACTAGAACAAATATGTGTAAACTTAGCAAAACAAACTAGCAGCTTTTAACCTCATACCTAACACAGTGCATTTGATCTCTCAGCATATCCTTCCACATGTGCTTTATACCTGGATTTTTGGCCATTGTTCCCTGAAGAGCCCTGTGGGCAAAGGTGTCATACCCAACCAACTGTGCCAGACTGTTTCGGCTAGCAAGCAATTCTTCTAAACAGCTGAGTTGCTCGGCATTTGGGTAAAGAAAAATCTTGTAAGCAGCTTCTCGCACCTAATATGAAAAAAATAAAAAGGTCACATTAGTACAGTATATCTCTTAAGGAAATAAGCAATGCAATTGAAGATCTGGCAGCTGTATTCCATTGATATTGTTAGGAACAGGCCTAAAGCTTTTTAATAATAGTAATTATGACTGCCTGACAATTACTGCTCTCTTACCCCTTAGAGATGGAATGAGGAAATGCAATGAGACAACCTAACAGTTCAAGCCTGCTAAAAAGGGTCCTGTTCTCTGCTCCTGTCAACAGTCTCCTCTCTGCTCATTGCCCCTCTCCCTGCACCAACATCTGTGTTTCTCAGACCACTCTGTAAGTTGTCTTAACTCACTAAAAGGTCTGAAAAGAAACTCGAAGAAAGCTAAATTGTCCTCTGCGTGTCAGTTAAACTGGCTCCTGGAATGATCTGATAAGAACCAGAGACGGGGTCAGGGGAGAGAAAGAGGAGGAAGAAAAAAGCTTATTTCTTTTGAAGTAGCAAGCTATTAGTCTGTCCATCTGCCTGTGGACAATCCGTCTTTCTCCTATTTCTGATTTATTTTTATTATAACTCTCAAAAAAAATCACCTCAAGCCTCAGCTACCTTGGTAAAATGCTTTTTACATTTCACAAAACAACTGAGGAAAATCTTTACTTTCTACATATTAAACATGCTTAAGAAAGACAGCAACAACTTATGATTGCCTTCCTTTGAAATAAGCTTCTCTTTCAGATCACACACTCAGTAAGAATGCAGGTCCTGGATTTAGAATCACAGAATATCCCAAGTTGGAAGGGACCCACAAGGATCATCAAGTCCAACCCCTGGCTCCACACAGGACCACCCAAAAACCAAGTCTGAGAGCGTTGTCCAAACACTTCTTGAACTCCAGCAGGCTCAGTGCTGTGACCACTGCCCTGGGGAGCCTGTTCCAGTGCCCGACCACCCTCTCGGTGAAGAACCTTTTCCTAACACCCAGCCTGAACCTCCCCTGTCACAGCTCCATGCCGTTCCCTCGGGTCCTGTCGCTGTCACCAGAGAGCAGAGATCAGCGCCTGCCCCTCCGCTCCCCTCGTGACGAAGCTGTAGACTAAGTAAACATGACGATAATAATTTGCAAGTCATTTTGTACCTATTCTCTCCCACTGGTCTTTCATTAAAAAAATGCATATAAAATGAGATACTTCCCCTTCCTTGAACATTGGTCAGCAGTGTGTCTTTGCAACTACAGTCAACAGCATACTGAGCTCTGTTAGGAATTCCTGAGTACAGCCAACTGGTCCCATGGTAGTGATTATTTCCCTCTATTTGGTACTTTTCAGCCTACATTTGGAGCACTATATTCAGATTTGGGTTCCCCAGGACAAGAAAAACACTGACAAAGTGGAGCTGGTCCAGCATAGGGCCACCAGTATGTTCAGGGGCTGGAGCACATGACACAGAATGGAGGCTGAGAGAGCTGTGTTTCTCCATCTCAGAAAAGAAAATTCTCAAGAGAGATCTTAATCTTGAAATACTTAGAAGTTGGGCAAGGAAAAGATGTAGCCAGGCTCTTCTTGGGAGGTGCAGAGCAAGAGGATGAGATGTAATGGACACAAGCTAGCAGATAAAAAATTCCTATTTAATACCAGGAAAAAAATTCAACAATGAGAGTGCTCAAACACTAGGATACAGGTTGCGCAGAGAGATAGTGCAATCTCCATCCTTGGAAAGTGTTCAAAACTCAACTGGAAAATGGCCCTGAGCAACCTGATCTGCTTGATCCTGCTCTGAATGGGATCAGCCTTGAACTGACAAGCTCCACAGGTCCCTTCCAACCTCAACTGTATGATTTCCAAAGAGCTTCTCCAAATATCTGACTCAGAGAACTGCATTCTTTAGTTGATGTACTACTTGTAGCTTCAGTAGCAA
This sequence comes from Anseranas semipalmata, assembly GCA_013399115.1. NCBI lineage: Eukaryota > Metazoa > Chordata > Aves > Anseriformes > Anseranatidae > Anseranas > Anseranas semipalmata. The sequence continues at coordinate 303,861 of VXAA01004704.1, forward strand.
TTCTACAGATCACGCTGTTTTCAGGACAAGTTTATAGATGACATGCAATGAGTATTACTCCTTTATTTACATCCCCTCAGTGCGATAATTTTAATGCAATTTTCATTTCTTACAGAGAATAAACACTACAGCTTGGGTTCTACTACAGTCAGCTTTTCTCTTTTTCACAATAAAGAAGATTTCAGAGTCACCTTGATTACTTTAACTATATATAAGTGAAAACAGAACACTTAAGAATTGTAATACATTCCTTGAGTCACAACTAAAAGACTAAAGAACCACTGTCACATTTCAGAGTCTAAATTAATTTCCAATCTATAAACAAACATTTTCTAAATTAATTCTTTTAAGAAAAACATCATCAGCAATAACTAAAATAGGATCATTCAGGATAATGCAGCTTGGAGGGGACCTAAGGAGGTCTCTAGTCCAACCTCCTGCACAAAGCAGCATCAGCTATGAAGTAAGACCAGGTTACAAAAAGCTTTATCCAGTTAGGTCTTGGAAATACCCACGGATGGAGAGACAGCACAACCTCTCTTGGCAGCCTGTTTCGCTGCTTAGGTATCCTCATAATGAAAAAATTCCTCCAACTGGAACTTCTCATTTCTGATTGTGCCTGTTGTCACTTGTCCTCCCACCACACACTACTGTGATGAGCCTGGCTCCACCTTCTCCATGACATCCTCACAGGTACTGGCAGGTTGCTGTCAGGGTCCCCCCAAAGCCGACTCTGCTACAGGGTGAACGAGCCCGGCTCCCTCGGTCTCTCCCCACAGTGCAAGCACTTGAGTTCCTGACCATCTTGGCGGCCTCCACTGAAGTCCGTTGACTGCTTGTCAATGTCCTTCTTGGAGAGGGTTGCAGGAGGTGTCCAAAACCAGATGCAGTAATCTAGATGTTGTCTAAAGAGTGCTGAGTAAAGGGCTATAAACTTTTCCTTCAGTCTCTGGCTTTGCCCGTGTTCAGGATGCTGTTGGCCTTTTTTTGTTGCCAGAGTCACTGCTGGCCCAAGGGCCTCTTCCACAGACTCGCTCTCAGCCCGGCAGTCCCAGCCCATACAAACCGCCAGGAATTCTCCCTTCCAGGTGCAGAACTTTGCATTTGTCCTTCTTGAATTAGATAATGTTCCTGTTGGAGCTGTTCCTCCTAATTTGGTATGATTTGCAAATTTGGTATGCAAGCACTCCATCACCTCCCCTCGCTCATTGACAATGATGTTAAGCAGGACAGGCTCCAGGACTGACCCCTGCAACACTTCTTTCATTACCAGCCTTCCAGTAGAGTATAACACATTAAGCACTACTCTCTGAATCTAATCACATAACAAATTTTTTACACATCTGGTTGTCCATCAATACAGACTGTAATCTCCTAACTTGGACTGCTCCATCATCTTCCCAGGGACCAAAGTGAATCTAAACTGCCTGTAGTTCCTCAGATTGTTTATTTGGCCTGAGTATGCTCTGGGTGGAACAACTCATTTCCACAAGTCACTAGCATTCCCTGGTCTTCACAACCTTTCAGGGACATCAAGCCTTTCAAAGACATCAAGCCAGTTCTCCACGAACCCCTGGATGCAGCCCATCTGATCCCAAGGACTTGTGCAGGTTGAATTCGCCCAAGTCATCCCAAACTGGATCCTCACCTACAGCTGGTTGTTCTTCTCTGTGAACTCCTTCAGTAAGTACAGAGGCCTGGAAGACCTTGTTGGTGAACACTGAGGCAAAGAAAGCAATCAGCACCTCAGCCTTATCCGTGTCTGCTTTAACTAAGCCACCCAGCTTACTCAGCACTTATCCCACATTTTCCTTGTTCAGCCTGTTAGTAATAATGCAGCAGTAGATGCTCTTCTTGTTGCCTTTGATGCCCCTTACAAGTCTCAACTCTAGTTGAGCTTTGGTCTTCCTAATGCCATCCCTACACGTACAGGCAATGTTTCTAAATTGCTCCCTTGTACCTGCTTTCACCTCCTGTCTGCTGCCTTTTGGAGGTAAAGCTCTGTCATGAGTTCCCTACTTGCTGAGCCTGGCTCGTGATAAGTCTGCTTGGCTTTCTAAGTATCAGGATAAGCTGATACTGGATATCTTAGTATCATCTTCTGCTTGGATGTTATCTTTAAAGAACTGCCAAATTTCTTGAGCTTCTTTACCTTTATAGCTGCATCCCATGGGATCCCACCTCCCAGTTTACAGAATAAGCTGAAGTCTGCTTGCCTGAAATCCTGGGTCTGTATTCTGCCTCTCTTCTTCCTCAATCCATTCAAGAATCCATTCACCTCCACTATTTCACAGCTGCCATAGCCAATGCTGCCATTGATTACTATGTTCTAAAACAGTCCTTCCTTGTTAGTCATAACATCGTAGTCATAAACCATATGCATTTGCCTGAATAACAATTAAAATAACTGATATGCACTTTTGCTATAGAGTATGCCAAAGCAGTGGGGAGTACTCACCAGATCGTCAGGACAGTCAGCATGCAGACCAGCAACTTGCAAGTAATTGCCTTCAGCTGTAAAATTATACCGAATATGCTCTGGCAAAACGTGTTTGTCAATCTTATTGGGAAGGTGAGTTCCTGTCAGAAATTCATTACATAAATCCAATATTCTGATGTTGAGGTTGACTGCCTTTTTACGCTGTAAGAAAAATAAAGTACAAAATACATCGTATCTTCAGATATAGTTTCCAAAATCTTAACCTTCTCAGAAATGATCCAGAAAATATTATATTTAAGATTAGACCTACAGCACCAACAAAATCCTGAGGTACAGCAGAAGTCAACGAGAAAAAGAATAGTTGCTCATACAGGTACATTATTCCATAATAAATTGAAATTTAAAAGAAAATGCCTATGTTTCAGCAGTAAGAAAACGTACAATGGAGTTTAGGTAGAATTTACATAGATTTTGGTAATTACTTGATAAGCACTTAGAAAACTATACCTAATCTGATTGCTACGTAAAATATTGAGGAGAAAAAAAGAAGCACCATTGAGAGGGATAAATCCTACCAGCATCCTGAATAAATCTAAGTAGATACAGAATTACGGTTCTCTTGTTATTGTTTGTATTGCACTATTTTCCGCAGACCACAAGGCATTTATGTTATTTCAACCTTTCCCTGAGGAAATCGTGATTTAGGGTTTTAATGCCATCATTACAGTATTTCACACATTTAAACCTACTGTTAGATACTTCGTTTACTTCAGTGAACTTGCTCATGTTAGTAGAGTATGCTCTCTATGGCCTCTGGGTTCATAGCTCAAAAGAAAAGGTGGAGCGTACAGACACAACATAGCTGGTAAAGTGAAAAGAATGACAAAATCTGCAGACCTCTGCCCTCCCATTCCATTCTTACTCTTTAAAACACATCTTTTAAGTTTTATTTTAAAAAGTAGAAATTCTCTTTAACAGAAAAAGTAAATTTCAACTTATGACAGTGAAGGTATTCTACAGCCTGAAATGAGAATGAAAAGAAACACTGAGCAAAAGCAATAGAAGAGGAAAAAGTGGAATAGGCAGGGGAAGAAGAGGAAAATACGCAAAAACAAGGGACAAGTAAAATTGCAACTGAAAGGGGATGAAGCATCATAGAGACAATTGTCACAGTAAAAAAAAAAAAAAGACAAATCAGAAATAAAATCCAGAGTCCAAGTTTCACAGTTGTTCTTTGTACAACATCATTGTAAGGAAAATATTCCAGAAGCATTTTCAGTTCGCAAACCACCGTCACAACAACACTCTTCAAAGTAACTTTACCACACAAATCTGGTAAAAGAGTCTTTGTACAGACCTTTTTTGAGGGCATGACTCAAATAAACAAAGTATTAACTTTATACAGGGACATGAGCTATGACCAGACACCCAAGAGAGCGTCCATACCACAAATCACGGTGAAAGCTGCTCGTTTTGGCAAATCCATCATTCACTATTGCAAAAACATGTAAACGCTCCAAGAGAAATAATCAGATCACGCCCAGACATTCAAATGTGCATGAAATTTGGAACTTCTAGTCATGTTAGCTCCAGCTAACACACACCTGATTCCTTCTAAAATACTCTAATTGATTAACCTGTCATCACAGTGCATGAGGTGCTGCATTTCCCCCTCTATAAATGAGCTGTTCAGACAGCTAAGCACTTATTTAAAATATCCGATGCAGACACCAATCAAAGGAAGCAGGTTCCCCAGTCTTGCTTATAACTCTCCCCAACAGAGGAAGGAATGGTAAGGGCCAAACTGGAAAGAACAGCCAAGTAACATTTTAGCATTAAAAAACAGTACAGAAGTGACTTAAAATAGACAAAATTCACCACTTTTGAGAAGACAAAATTACACAGTGGACACTGGGAATCTTGGATGTCAGACTGGCCCAGAATCATGATTCGTACCCTGCATATTTCATACCTGGTCTTTAATAGGCAAATTTCTATTCACATATTGTAGCAAAAAATTACCTTTTCTTCATCCAAATGAATGCCACTGATCTCAAAATCAAACATAAAAAGTTCTGCCACTCGCCTAAAAATACAGTAAATCCCTGTTAAAACAGCCTCATTTGATAGTAAGCATAATTTCTTCACAGCTTTTACCTTCAGTAGTTACGTTTGATGTTTTTTACAGAGGATACAATTATTTATTCCACTGTTATGAATTTTGTCATAATGGACACAGACCTCCTATTTTTTAGGCCCCTAATAGTTTATTCAGGGAAACAGGATTTTTCCTTTGTAGCTATTTTAGTCATCTGCATTGAAAATGTTTTTCAAAAACAATTCTACTACATTAATCTCGATGGTTAACCAATTTGTGCAAATTACCTTTTTAATTTGACATTTCATTTACTCTAAATGATCAGAAAATGACCTCTTCAAATCTACCATCCTTGATTACAGGGAAAGAAGGATGAAGGAAATAACTTACTCTTAACACAGGCATTAAGCTTGTCTAACCATGTCAAGTTTAATTCAAAACTATAACTAAATAAGCAGTTAATAAAACATTTTACAGCAATCATAAAATAAGATTTAAGTAAATATACTGCTAATCTGATTTTGAAAGATAAAAATTCATTTTGTAGCTCACAATTTCCATGAATAAATGTATTCTTATTTTTTCCTTAAATATCAACAATGGTACGATGTATTACAAAATTTTCTAGTGGACTCTAGACTAAATCTAAAAATCAAGAATTGCACCTGATATTCTCAGACTGAATAATGCCTGCTGATTTCAGTTTATGTAAATTGAAACTGATTTTAGTTATATAAGTCTGTTCCCTATTTTTATTGTTAAACACTTACTTTGACATGTATACCACAGAAGAGCACCTCATTTTAATCAAGCTGTTATTATTATAGAAAACCTTAAGTTCTCATTTTTTATTTTGCAGATCTCATTACTGAAGTTTAAATATATCTGGTACTCTACAGTCACAGAGACATCCTCCAAGACTGCAGAACTATAAATTTCCTAATTCATGTACAAGTAGTTTAGTAGTGACTAATAAATTTGTCACAGAGATATGGTATGCTTTCCAGTTGTATAAATTAAGTGGATAAAACACAAACTATAAGCTCAGTAAGGAATGATATATACTATCTGAACATCTAAATCTATAAACATTAATAAGTACCTGGTTTCTGGATCTAGGGAATTCATTACAACTTCATCAGCTAGCAGCCGTCTCAAACTCTGGCACAGTTCAACATCTGTATTTAATCTGGGAAGATAGAGTAAAAGAATCATACATTAGCAACAAATATTTCAGTCTGTTGATACTACTCATTCAAAGGCAGAGCTTAATATTTACTGAAACAACATTAAAAAAACAAAAACTCTATTCTCCAAATGTTTTCTAGTTCACAATGACACTCAAAAACTACAAAATTAATGTACAAAGGACATGTGGACAAACTGGCATGGAAACAGGTCTTGTGCTTCTGACAGGAAAATACTTCTGGATGGCATTTTGTGGCAAATACAACTAAGTCTGGCAGCTTATTTTCTACTAACAATAATAATCGTGGTGATAGCATAAAGGTGTGAGAACTGTTTTCTAATCCATATTTTGAAACCTTTGTCCAAGCTTGCCATCAGGTAAATGTTCTAGCTGCCACTGAACAAGACTGAGAGCTTACCAACTCCAGAACATTTCCAGCTGCTCATCACTGTTCCTGTGGCAGAGTACTACTTCCATCAGATTGCTGGCCAGTTTACTACAAGCAGGTATGTTGACCTTGATTATGGGGTCAGAATCACAGTGGGAATGAAGCATATGCATATACGTACATCCGCGTACCCGCAGTAATCAGCAGCCTGCAGTCTGACAGCCCTAAGCACTAACTTCTTAAATCAGATGAGGTGCAGGAAGCTTCTGCATCCCCATTTGTGAAATCAACTTGGTAATTATCAATACCCAATTCAGATACATAAGAAGACATCACACCGTGCCTGTACTTCCAAAAAGGCTCTTGTACAGAAGGTGCTAAATAAGAACATATGGGAAAAGCACACTGGGTCAGGCTAAAGGTCCTTCTAGCTCAGCACTCTGTCAAAAAGCGGCCAAATGCAGATACCTACAGAAGAGACTGAGAAGAGGTAAACATGTATATTAGTGCCACAAAAGTTTTTTTCAGCCTCTGTCCATTTATGACTAAGAGACAACATGTACCAGATGTTTTTATGCATTTAGTAACCTTCAACGAACCACTTTTCCATAAATGCTCCTGGTCTTTCTTTAACCCATCATAAATATATATATATATATATATATTTGCATATGCATCATTTCCCAAGAAGTCTCACAGTTTAATGAGACCATCTATGAAGAAGCATCTCACTTTATTCTCAACCTGCGTTCCACTTGTTCTTCTCTCGCAAGAGGCAGTGAACAACTGATTGCTATCTGTCCCATCCATCCCACTCATGATTTTACACAACTCTGTAATGTTATTCCCAGGCATCTCTCCTCCAAAATGTCATAGTCCAAGCCCTAGTGGTAGTAGTTCTTGAGGGATACCATCTGCCTGTGAAAATGAACACTCAACAATAGCTAGTTCTGAACTTTTACAATAGCTTATGAATCTCTGAGTTTCAGGTTAATTTGTGAATATTTTCTTCTTTTTACCAATTTTAAATTGGAAGCAGCATTCAGATATTAAAGTCGTATTGTTACAGATGGTGTGCTCAATCTAAGTCTTGACAAATCCAGTTGCAAGTGAAAGGTTTCCCAAACACACTGGCAAGACTAAAACAACAGTTTTGCTGAAATTGAATCTTAGGATTCTTTTTAGCCAGACATTTCAGTTACAAAGCTTACCAAACTGATGCACTGCTGGATCACAGAGGTAACTTTCAGAATTTAGATTTTGAGATATTAAAAAAAAAAAAAAGAAAATAAGCAAATTTCCAGAATCAGGCCAAACTTCATACACTGAAGATTTTAAAAACAAGTTCTATGAAACGGACTTTTACAAAATCATGCGCGCCAGGGCAGACCAGGCATATATCACAGTCCGAGACAGTCACATCGCCAAACACTCAATTTAATGGGTCCTGTCCTATCCTCTTTCACGTATCCCACTCACAGGCTGAAATTCAAAGGTTCAGCACACCAGGAGAAAAAGAGTTGTGAAATACAACAGCTCAACTCTTAAAAACAAATTAGGATTTTGTACATATGCTTTACAACAGCTAGCTAAATGTCATGAGTCTTAGAAAAATGTAATTTTAAGTCTTTGATGGGTTTCAGTGACATGGAGTCAGTTGATAACGTAAACTCTGTTCTGCACATAAAATGAAACTGAAGCAGAATAACCTTTTATTAGATACTGTAATGAAACTTAATTTTTGAATATCTGTAACAGCAAGACTGACACTGTTCTGGCACACAAATGTTTCCTACGTATTTTTTTTGATGCCTGTTATCACAGATGATCATACAGTACGTTTTAAAAATGCATATGGCAATAGCAAAATAAACAAAACATACTTCTCTACCATGGTACCAATGTTCCTACAAGCTTCTTCAGCAGCCTCTCTGAACGCAAAGTCAGGATGGGCAATTTTCACAAAATCGGCCTGACACAGTAAAAGGAAGAAAACAGTGAGGCAAAAAGACAAATTAAAAATCTTTAATTATAAACACAGTTCCACTGAAGTAGTTCTGCTTAAATGAACATTTATTTATACAGTTCTGTGCAATCTATTTGTATAATCTGTGTCTTTTTTTTCTCAAAAATAAAGCTTATTGGAGAACTGAGCTGACAACTTTTAAACCAGACAGTGAATGTTTCTTTCCAAAACTATCTTTAATCTATGCACTTCTGAAACAGTGTTAGTACAATGTGTACCTTAGAGTCCTTCCAACACAGACATACTCCAGTGTCTTTAAATGTTATTATAAAAATAATCCTAAGGTTCTTTTGGATTCAAGATAGGTATTTTGTTTCACTCCTGCTGATACTGATTTTTAGCAATTCTCCAAATACTTAGAAGAGTTCAGAAGGTTGGAAGGATACTAAAAATGGACTGGCTGGCTACAGGCTTCCTTGACTGCTGAAATGAATTCAAGGCAAGCAGAGGTTCTGGCATTTAAATGATAAACAATTAAAGATTAGGAATACACTGAAGTCATTCAACATTTTACAGAAAGTAATCTTTTTTTACAGAAAAGGTAATTTTAAGTCAGCAAACTGATACAAAACTATGACCACTGAATTCTGGCATCAGTGTTTGAGTTAGATATTGATGGACTAACAGGAAATAGTCATAGTCCATATTAAAAAATAAGAGACAGAAGAGGATTGGTGACTTGGCGGAGCGTGTAAGTACTTATAGGAAGAAAAAGTGCCTGGCACAAAAGAGATCTTGAATCTAGAAAAAAAAAAACAAGATTTGAAAATTGAAACAACACAAAGAAATTCAAATATGAAAACCAATGGCAAAAAATTTCAGTGAGCTATTTATTAACAACTGATTTCAGTATGACGGTTGGGTCTGCTTTCTTCAGATAAAGAGTGATGCTTTTCTAAAAGACACGTTCTAGACAAACAATTTCTAGTGAGTAATAAAAAGTGCTGGTAAGACTCGACATGCAATACAGAGCACCGGACCAAGTACTCTAATTCTGTGGACATCAGGAATTGCAATCTAGGAAACACCTGCATTGTTTTATGTGTTAATAAAAGGCAACACTATTCAGTTTCATCTGCTGATTTTAATGTTTAAGTTCTTTATGGAGCTTCATCTTGTCTCTATAAACCTGCATAACTTAAAAATATGTGTATTGCAACCCCAATGTTACACAATCCCTCGAATTCCATAACATAATTGATGCTGGAGAACTTATGTATTAATATTACAGCAGAAATAGTAAAATACTATTCTGATTTCACCATTATTTTTCTTGTCATGGCTTCTGTACTACTTTTACATCTGTCTTAAAATTAACTGGACAGTTTGATAGGATTTGTAGTTACCTATATTCAGTTAAAGACCATGTAATTAACTGTCATTCAATTTAATTTTCTGTCTTAACACAAAATTTCACGGAGCTGATCTACTATTTACTGCAGTGCAGAAAATCATAAAATGAAACAGCACGGTGTATGTTGTTACGCCAGTCAGTTTAAAAGAAGTTACTTTTTTCGTATTACTTTAAGCAACTTACCAAGTCTGCTACTCTGCACAAGGCATCTGAAAGCTGATCGAAGATCTTTACAATCTCAGGCCCAGGTGGTGTTGAACATGCCTTCTGGACTAGCTGTTCCGATTCTTGCAATGCTTTGTCCTGTGCTTCTTGAAATCCTTCTGGACAACTCAGTTCTGGAACACCAAACAGACCCTGCAGTGTGGAACCCAATGGAAACACATCACTATCACCTTCCTTAATTTCTGCCCCTTTATTTCAGTATGAAATTTTCACTGTGAAATTTTACCAGAATGACCCTACCTAGCATACAGTGGCACTTCCCTAAGATGCTCCCATGAGTGTCCTTGTAAGTCAAATAGCCACAAAACCAATTAACGTCAGTCGAAGATACTGGCATCACACATAAACATCTTCATTTCCCAGCATCACTCTCCAGAGCACAACCTCAGTGGAACTCTTTTAGCCAGGATTCTTCTCAGCAGGTGGTAAGAGTTCAGCATCAAATCCTCACAAAATTCTCCTGTTCCACCCCGTAACCTGCTATGCTGTCCTTTTTTCAAAGCATTTTTTTCGTCTTGCTTCCAAAGCACAGGCACAAGACAAATCATAGGAAGTCTGTTTACATTCTGAAATGAGGGAAAATCATTCCTCTGAAGCAAAGAGACTTATCCAGGAATGCAAAGAGTAAAGAGGGTGTCAAAACAGTGAATGACTGGACCAGCTGCTCTGGATATTCACCAGCAGAACAGTGATCTCGGGCTCATGAAATGAGCCCCAAGCACTGGAACCAGATCTCAAAGGAATGACAGGCAACAACTCAAGAATATTGTGGTTTTGTTTTTTCAGCTTAACATGAAAATTAGAAGAAAAAAAAAAAAAAAGGAAGCCTGGTGCAGTTCTCCATGTTCTTCAATGGTGTAGCTGAGTGGCTGCTGCATTGTCTCTTCACTTCGTATCAGCGTGTATACCCTACCTGTCATATCCTCTGTGCAAGTTTGGAATACACATCCGTATTCCCAAAGAGCTCCTCAGTCTCTCCAAAGACCAAGAAAATCCTGCACCTATTCCCTAGACCAGGCAAACACACACCATTTAACTGGATCTTTTCCTGGAGCAAGATTTCCATCAGTGTGTTTGCAAAGGGAGGGGAGCATGAAGAAAAGAGTTTCCCAAACAAATGCTGGTTTGTAGAGATCAGATTTGTAGTCACTGAATCCCTTAAGTCCCAGAGTTCAACAGGCTCACCAGCCCGGACCCTATGGCAGGAACACCTGGCTCAGAGGACTAACACCTCGATCTCACAGGTAGAAAGAAGTATTTGGTGTGTCTGCATGCACTGAGCCATCAAAACTGCACATCTTACGCTGTTCAGGAACTTGTTTAGATTCCCAGGATTCTCATTAACAAACCTAACTGACTCATCCTAAAAAGGAAGAAATCAAAAAGCCTAGCTGTCACCAACCCAACAAATAAATGCTTCTTGGCAAGGAGCAACATAATGTTAAGGACAGTACCCACATAAAAGGATGTCAACAGTCTAATTAATTTTGAAGCACTGCCAAAGAATATTGACATGACACTGACAGATAAAAGATGATACGGCCAAACAAGAGCTCTGAATGCAAGGCTGCTTATATATATACACACATACAAACTCACCATCGAGATTCTAAACAAATGTTTCAATAAATAAGGCCATAACTTTCAAACTCTTACATATCCAAAGGCCTTGAATTCCTAATTAGAACCAAAACAAAAGCTTATTTTTTAAAGTTGTTAATCTCCTAACATGAATTCAGCACCTCCATTTTAAAAACTCTGCTTGAAATTCTGGTCAGAGCAAATTCCTCTTCCCAGTAAGGGACCCCAGTTCCCTCTGTTCAGTTTCCAGTAAGATTTCCTTAAAAACCAGAAGGCAAAGAGGCCGTATTTCAGAGCCCTGGTTACAGACACACTGTGCACAAATACATATTTCTCTTCACAGGTGCCCACATTTCCGCTGGGTCCCCCATTTCCCACAGGCACCTGGCTGCGTTCTCAGTAATTCTACACGACCTGAAGCTCCAAACTCGGATCGGTTAGTGAAACTCCCTGCTGCACAGCTCCGACCTGCAGAGCACCTCCTTCGAGGGACATTTTAACGATTTAACTGCTAGCTCCCTGCAATAATGTTTTGAAACCAGTACAATTATTAAAAATAAATAAAATAAAAAATAAAGATAAAAAAATGCCCAATGCTGCCGGCAGCCTCCGGCCGGCAGCCCCTGGCCCCGCAGCCCGAGCAGGCCCGTCCCCTCCCTCAGCCCCGGCCCTCCCCGCCGCGCCGCTCACCGTCTCCCTGCCGGCCGCGCTGCCGCGCTGCTGCTTCGCATCGAAGGCGGCGCCCACGGGGCACCAGCTGGTGCTGACGGNTCCCGGCCTGAGGCGGGGAGCGGCGCCGGTGAGGGCGGGCTGGCACGGCGCGGAGCAGCGCCGGGCAGGACGGGAAGCAGGGCGGGAGCGCCGCCTCCCCTCAGCCCGCAGGCCCCGCCGCTGCCTCCCCGCGGCCGTTCCTGAAGGAGAGCGGGGCTGGGCTGCGGCTCTCTGCCGGTGTCCTCACAGGGCCCGCGTCAGGCCGCCGAGCGCAGGAGGACAGGCAGTTCTCCCTGTTCGTTGAATCGGGGCATGCACGAAAAACGACAGCAAAGGAATACTGCGGACTCCTTTGCCTTGAAATCTGTGATTATCTTACCATCAGTTTAAGAATTAATAGTTTTTTACAAAAACGGAATTTTCTCATAAATATTTTCCAGCTAAACTTCAGTGTATTTGAAAGCATTTTTAGTCTAAATGTTTCTGTGACACAAACTTACAGCCTGTGGCTTACAGGAAAAATAACCCCTTACTGAAAACTGGCATAACCTTTTCCTCTCCCTCATAATAGTTCAACTGGCACAAAAAAGGCTGAGGCACGAGTGTGCAGGTGTTCTTCCTGGAGAAACTCATTTCACTGTGTTCATTTTAAGTCTATAATCCAAACTCTGGGCTGAACAACTTTATGGAGACTTGTCCACGTTTCCTTGCCTTCTAGCAGCATTAGAGATTATCAGAAGTTAGACCTCAGTCTTTTACACTGCATTTGCACAGAATTTCATGACACTGACCTGTGTCAGTTGGCTTCTTTGCTTTATTCTCTTTTAAGGGTAGCAACTGAGTCCTAACAGCATCTTTTGTTATATTTTTGAGTTTTAGGAGAAAAGGAGGGGAAAACCGGGGTGGTGGTGGTGGGGAGACACGACACGACAACGCAGAAATTAAAGCTTATTCTTCCTTTGGGAGAATTTCCTTTGCACCTGCTAATTCTGAAGTACAGCAACATTATGCTATATTTTTGCACTGGCATTTAATATCTGCCCCATGCCAGAAAACCCACATAGCATTTCCATCTATCACTCCATTTTGCTCTGTTTCAGATCTTCAGCTGCACAGAGTGCAAAGAACTGTATTTAAAGGCTGTATTTAAAAATTCTGTTCAGCTGCAATGAAACTCATCTGTTACACAGAACAAGCAGTCCGTGTGGAGGTATCAAACAATGCTAATTCCAAGTTTGAAAATTATTTTGGATATTGTTTTTGGATGCAAACTAACCAAGTTACAAGTCCATCTGCACCCACCACTTACAAAGATATAAACTGGCTTGGAGGTAACTACTGCTTAATATTTATACAAGATTGCAGGGACCTACCTAATTACAGAACTTGAAAATGTATCTTCTATTTTGCCCCACTTTCTTTTTAAACAGTTGTCCTTCAGGACTCCACCTGTAAAGCTACAGTAACTTACCAAACCAGTAATGCTTCAAGCCCAGCACTGCCGACCCTGAAGAGTTGCCCTTTCCTGCACAGAAGCCAGCACAAAAACCAATTGTACTGAAACTGCAGCCATAAAAACTATTTATGCACATTAGGATTTTTTTGTGTTTTAAAAAACAAAACTGACAACGGTAGATTAGGACAGTTTAATAAATAAACACCTGGAACTTGTGAGTGGGACAAAAAGGAGTCTAATACAAACCCTTCAGAGTAGGGCTATTTCTGTAGTCTTGAGCTGTGTTTAACACTTGGTCATGAAAACTGCACAGTAAGTTGTTTCTTGAACAGAGAGCAGTTGTGTGCGTAGTGAGTCCTGGTTTCCTGCAGAACTGGGTAGTGTGATCCTGCACTTGCCCACCCCGATGACTTCATAGAGTCAGAGAACCACAGAATGGTTTGGGTTGGAAGGGATCTTAATGATCATCTGGTTCCAACCCCCTACCATGGGCAAGGACACTTTCCACTAGGCCAGGTTGCTCAGAGCCCCATCCAGCCTGGCCTTGAACACTTCCAGGGATGGGGCACCCACAACTTTTGCAGACAACCTGGTCCAGTGCCTCACCACCCTCATAGTGAAGAATTTCTTCCTAATATCTAATCTAAATCTCTCCTCTTTTAGTTTAAAACCATTACCCCTTGTCCTATCACTACACTCCCTGACAAAGAGTCCCTCCCCAGCTTTCTTGTAGGCCCCCTTTAGGTACTGGAAGGACTCTGTAAGGTCTCCCCGGAGCCTTCTCTTCTCCAGGCTGAACAACCCCAACTCCCTCAGCCTGTCTTCATAGGAGAGGTGCTCCAGCCTTCTCATCATCCTTTTGGCCCTCCTCTGGACCTGCTCTAACAAGTCCATGTCTTTCTTATGCTGGGGGCCCCAGAGCTGAACGCAGTGCTCCAGGTAGGATCTCACAAGAATGGAGTAGAGGTGCAGAATCACCTCCCTCGACCTGCTGGCTACACTTCTTTTGATGCAGCCCAGGATATGGTTGGCTTTCTGGGCTGCAAGTGCACATTGCTGGCTCATATTCAGTTTTTCATCCACCAATAGCCCCAAGTCCTTCTCTGCAGGGCAGTAAAAAAAAATTTACTCAACTTTTATGGAAGTCTCTACCTTTTCCCATCCTGCCCTGCACTCCTAGGACTCCTGTTTAGCTGTTGGCACACCTCCCTGGATGTTTTCTGTTCTCCACAGAATTAATCTGAAACTGGCCAGCAAATTTATACTTTACTGCGGAGGACTAAAAGACACAGACATACAGCATTCATGTATAGGTCTTATTTCCTTTTGAAAAATGCTTAAAAGACAGGACTGGAACTACCACTGGGATTAATCTGTACAAAACCAAGGAAAGAATACTAAGCAAGTAAACCAGCATCAAGTTTCATAAAGCACCTCCACTGCTTACAACACTCTGAAACTTCTACAGGAAGGACATTGAGGTGCTGGAGCGTGTCCAAAGAAGGGCAACGAAACTGGTGAGGGGTCTGGAGAACAAGTCTTATGAGGAGCGGCTGAGGGAGCTGGGGTTGTTTAGCCTGGAGAAGAGGAGGCTCAGGGGCGACCTGCTCGCTCTCTACAGGTACCTTAAAGGAGGCTGTAGCGAGGTGGGGATTGGTCTCTTCTCCCACGTGTCTGGTGATAGGACGAGGGGGAATGGGCTAAAGTTGAGCCAGGGGAGGTTTAGGTTAGATATTAGGAAAAACTTCTTTACTGAAAGGGTTGTTAGACATTGGAACAGGCTGCCCAGGGAAGTGGTCGAGTCACCATCCCTGGAGGTATTCAAAAGACATTTAGATGTAGAGCTTAGTGACATGGTCTAGTAGAGGACTTGTTAGTGTTAGGTCACAGGTTGGACTAGGTGATCTTGAAGGTCTCTTCCAACCTAAAGGATTCTGTGAGACTTGGATCAGTAGGAATCAAACAACGATTCACCCAAGTCATAGATTAACAGAACATGGATTTATGTGGAGGGCAATGGCAGTGGTTCCAGTATGTCAGAGGTGCTGAACAGTAGAAACCCGGTGAAGGTGGTATCATCATCAGCGTCTGCAAACAGCCCGTTGAAAGTTTCTCCTCGGTGAGCCTGCAGCCACACCTCGTCTCCTCCCTGTAGTTCAAGGATGGCAGCTCCCGATGCCTGGTCCTCAACACCCTGGTATCCGTCCGTGGTGTGCAACATCTTGATCCCGTTTTTAACTAGAGCTACTCTGACATTCCTTGAGTACACGGTGATATGATAGGTGAAATAGTAAACGCCAGAGAATTTGCAGGTGAATTTGCCAGTAGTTGGGTTGTAGTCATTTAGACCATTATACAGCACCTTGTCAAACTTGATTGGGTGACTGTGGGGAGGAAACTTGGTGGCAACAGTAAGGCCTACACTGAAAGCACTCCTTGGCAGGGCTGCTGGGGCACCTGTGTTCCCCTTATCTCCTCTGTCTCCTTTCAAGCCTCTTTCTCCCTGAACTCCTGGACTACCTGGTGGCCCCAGATCTCCAGTATTACCTTTAGGACCTGGATTACCAGTGGGGCCAATTGGCCCTGGCAAACCAATTCTTCCAGGATGGCCAGTTTCACCCTTTGTCCCTTTTGGACCTATAGGCCCAATGTCTCCTTTTAACCCCTTTTGTCCTTGCAGTCCCAGCTCTCCCTTCTGACCTTTGTAACCCACTGACCCTATAATTCCTTTTGGTCCCAGTTTCCCAGGTCGTCCTCTTTCTCCTTTATCTCCTTTGTTCCCTTTCTCTTCAACAGTCCCATTGGCTCCTAAATGGGAAAGAAAAAAAAATTCTTGTGATTGTCCAATGGATTAGTGAGGCACAACATGAGTTTCAGTACAAAGACATATATGTACAGTTGTATGTCACCACTGTACATGCTGTGCTCACTGTACATACGTTTCATACGTGTAAGTTCAGGGTAAGCCAGAAGAACCTGCTATTGCAATAGATGACAGGTACCCTAGCTGAAAGCAGCAAGAATAAGCTCAAAGAAAGGAAGGTGTGACTTGTCTATAGGATGATGATAACACTGACAGCTCAGATCATCTCACATACAAGCAGCATCTGTCCAGATGCTTGTTTTCAACCTTTGGTATAAGTGGGAGAGATAGTTCGCAATTTAGTCAGAGGAAGTCTTCTACTTTGACAACACCTGAATCTTAATTGCTATGTGTTTCTATAATTTCTTCATGATACGCCTTTGTTTGGGTTACCTAGATTGCTGCTGAAGTGCAACTAAAGGCTTTTTGTCCTTGGTATTTGCTCCCACGTTCTCCATTTATCCTTCATTCAGACTTGGACTGAAGCTCAAAGCCTTTGAAAATCCATCTGCACAAGGTTTTGCAGATGAAGGTCCCGTGATGTGAAGGGCACATTAGCAGCTAATAGACATGAATGCCAGAAGATACCATATTGCTCATATGCTCTATCAATCAAAAAAAAAAAAAAAAAAAAAAAAAAAAAAAAAAAAGAATCCAATCATTTCTGCATAAAAGCTTCTGGCATCTGATGTTAGGAATAATGCTGTGCTTACACTTTACAGTTCTCAATTTACAATTGAGAGTATTTAGCGGAAGCAATGAGCTAAAGACATGGGACATTATATAGCGAGCCTCTGGGAAAAGCAGCACAGATCTAACAGGCCAAGAACACAGGAAGAGAAGGTAGCTTTGGTATATTAACCATTCGTGTCCTCACGTCTCATGCTCCTTCCAGGACTGGGGACATTTCTAATGGACTGGAGAAAAGTCAGAGGGACATAGAGCAGCTTGTAATTACACCCGTGCAATGCATATACCATATGTTATTTTTCAGGGTCATCTTAAGGATTTCGGAGAACCTGGACACGGTGTATTTGTCAGATTTCCATACTTTTGGAAATATAAATTTATCTATGCACAGTTACTCCAAGGATGCACAAGTCCATTATCTCTGAGTTACTGAATTTGTGCAGAATGATGTGATACAACTTGCATAATGTCTCGTTACCTGCTTTTATGCACAAGTCACTCTGCAAGTGTACAGCTGACACAGGAGACTTTCTGTATGTGCATAGTTTTGCTAAAAAGGTGAAGTATCCATCTTTCAGATCTTCATAGCTTGGGCTGTTGCAATTGTGGAAAAGTTTACGATCACCATGACAAGACAAGAAAAATATCACAATAACATGGGAAATGAGATCTGAGGTGAGCTGCCAGTTATATAGGATGTCTGGCAACTCTTCTATTGTAAGGTCTTGGGGGCCACTGTAAGCCAGGATGGTGGGGCTAGTGCCCCATAGGCATATATTTTAAGATATCACTAAGGCTGCTGGCTGAGGTCCAGGCTGTATGCGTGAGCTGTGATTGCACAAAAACATGGTAAAGGTGCAGGAGAACAATTTTTGTGTGTGTGTGTCTTTTATGTGTTTTATGTGTAGTTACTCTAGAAATAGATGCTTTCCCTTGTCGGGTTTTGGATCTGATACCTGCCTGATTGATCTTATTGAATAATGGGATCTACTGTATTTTTAGGTGTATAATTCATGCCTTCTGTAATTCCTTTTGAAGTACCTTTCCCTGAAATTGCACACGTAGCTACAGGAGCCTCACTTTCCTGAGGTAGCTGCAGATGTGGTGTCTTCCTCAGCAGCTGACAAAGGGATGAGAGATGGGAAAGGTGAGGTAATGGGTGAGAGAGATGGGAAAGGTGAGGTAATTGGAGGTGGCAAATTCGTCTTGTATTGTCAGCGTGTGTGTGCAGCCTCTGCCACTTCTGGGAAGAGGTTTTTTCACCTCAGTGGTACTTTCTCTACAGCTGGAATGTACAGCATGTCCAGTGCTCACAAACCCAACAGTTGATAGATGACTAATAAATTGAAATGCTTCTTCTCTGACCTTTTTGGCCTTTCTCTCCATTTGTACCAGCTTTCCCTGGAGTGCCAGGAAGTCCTGCTTCACCTAGCATAGAAGAGAAAAACAGATCTCCATTAAACAATTAAATTACCAGAAAAAATTAGGTTTGAATCCTGCTCTGATCTTTCCTCTTCAAGCCTGGCTAAACAGCACTGTAAACAGTAGTCTTATTCCTGACTAGTGGGAGCCACTGCTGACGCTTTTATCTCATGGGGAGACTTGACACAGAGGACGGAAACTCTGCTTGAGGACAGCAGTTTTTTGAGACAGAGAAAATCCTTGGCATAAGGAAGTGGGATATTGAAATATATAGAGAAGATACCCCCTGGTCAGGACCAGTGATGTGAAAACCTCGTCTTGTTGTTGCCTCCATCCATGGAAGAAATCATGGAAGACACCAGCAGGAAAAGGAGTGAGGAAGCTACATTCAGAAAGAAGTTTTACAGTGACAAGAAGCCTCATAGTGAAACAATGATAAATTGACCCCTCCCTCCCCCCCCCCAAGAAAAGACACCTGCAGGGGTTTGCCAATGGTGATGAAACATCACGGTGGAATAATATTGTCTGTAGATCGGAGGGAAACATTCACTCCTGATCCCTGTATTTATCATGACAATTAATGGTACCTGCCTATTAAGAAGCTAATGGATTTTTTTATTTGCTTCTAGATTTTAAAAGGTTTCATTTTAAGCAAGGCTAGGGCACAGAACGCAGAAGGAGCACATAAGTGGTTGCTTGACAGAGAATTCTGTAAATTGTTTATAAAACAAGAGAGTTCAAAGAGACCCTTTAGCAGTCCCTGAGGTAAATGCTAAAGTGGGTAG
This sequence comes from Anseranas semipalmata, assembly GCA_013399115.1. Classification (NCBI taxonomy): domain Eukaryota; kingdom Metazoa; phylum Chordata; class Aves; order Anseriformes; family Anseranatidae; genus Anseranas; species Anseranas semipalmata. The sequence goes on from VXAA01004704.1 coordinate 323,089, forward strand.
ACTTGACTTTCAGTGGTCCAGGGCAGGCAGCAAGCAGCGAGTAACTCTTTATTGCCCAAACTGTCCTGGTTATTTTTCAGCTGATCCAATTCATGTATAGCCACGCAAACACGTGTGGTGTATTGGAGAGAGGAGTGGAGGGCTGGCAAAAGGATCTAGCACAGGTTCCTGCTTCTGCCAGCATAGCCATCAAAGAAATGCACATCAAACTGTACCTTCAGCACTGATTCTGCAGAATGCACTTCCTGTGGAGGCATAGACTTTACTGGCGAAGAAAGTGCTCCATTAGCTTTTCTCTTTGTGATTGCACCAGCAACCCGGTCTATTAAAGGCAGACATTTTCTTTAGCTTGAAAGGCATAGTAAAACACTGTAGCACATTGTAAGTTAATTTCCTTTAGACTATTGAGCTCAGTTTGGTTTATGTACTAGACTATCTACTCTACTGAAAAAAAGCTGTGATTCACAATCTGCAGGATCAGGACTTGGTAGAAGGGTTTATCTGATAAGTACAAGTTTGATCTGGATTGATCTGTGCACACAATAGCAGTGTTTGTGACATGTTTGTGCATTAAACCATGATGCCCCCTGCAGGATGCCACACAATAGCTGACTTGACATAGAGCCATAGAACTGGGGAAGAGTTCCCCTACAAAAAATTGTGAGCAAATTTGAAGCAGCAGATTTGCATTTGTCCTGTGTCTTGCATTCTGGGCTTGTGACGTTTCTGATGAAGTGTTGTATGTCCACATATCCACAGGTTCATCACCTGGTGTAACCCTGGCCTTGATGTTCCAGCATGGATGCAAAGGCCATCCTTATCCTGAGGCTTAAAGTACCACAGGAGTTATTACCTCTAGGAGGCTGAGAATATTACCCGTCTTCAGTATCCTATGCTAATCTCTACTATAGCCTGTTACAGCAGACAGGAATTCTACACTTGTTTTTTCAATAATGTCCTTTCCTGAACTTCACTGTAGTGCTGCTTGAGTTACAGCAAGTAGGCACACTCAGAATTAAGTCCTACAAATGTAAAATTTAGGTAAGAAAGAGAAGTCTTATTACTGCTGCACGTTTCTTATTACAGAGCTGTTTTTTTTTTTTTTTTAGTGGGCTTGAAGTTGTTTATGGAAGTATAGTTGCTATCCATTTTCAAACAGACCTGGAAATGTTCCCAAAATAGAAAGTAAAGTCTTCCTTCTTTTAAGTTGTTTCTGTGCCTTTGACCTGATCTCTCAATAGTATTAGCTGTCTTGCTTTCATTATTAGGTCTTTCCTTATATTTCCATCCTCAAACAAGTAAGTGATGGAAGTCTGAAATGCTTCCTGAAAGCTAGGTGGAATAATTAATTAATGCAGAGTGACAGACATCTTTGGGAACTAATAGCAAAACACTTCATACGTGAAATCATTTATGCTGAACACAGTACCTGTATCCCCCTTGTCGCCCTTTAAGCCATCACGTCCGTCACGACCAGGTATGCCGTTGTGTCCAGGATTGCCAGGGATGCCAGGATACCCTTGGGTACAGATGTCCTGTTTTTGTGCTTCTTCTGTGCTGACCACAATAGCCAGCAGTATAATCCAGCATTTCATTCTTTAGATAGGTTGTATGATTTTGTCTGAAAGATTTAAGAAAGGAAAAGTACATCTGCCTAAGTCTGCCTAATTGTCTCTTTCCCCATATTTAGCTTGTGAGCCCAAGAAGGGGATGCAGGGTTGGGGAGGGAGAAAAAAAGGAAATGGGTTTTCACCATATCTATTGTTTTGCTTCTTTTTTACAGAGACCACTTTTATTTATAGGTCTCTGTATGGCATGAAATACTACTAATATAACGGAGCCAGTCAAACAGCTCGCAACCAAGAAGAAACAGCTTTTCTCCATCTACATTTCTCCCTGCGCCTCCTCATGACTGCACATTTGTACCTCTCATCTCCCACGAGCTGGCTGTGGTGCCTGTAGGAGGTGAGCTAAGGCAATTCAATGCACTAACTCAGCACAAAACAATCATGTTTTTTTTTTTTTTTCTTCTTTTATTGGAGTTAGTCTTTTTCTGGGTTAATAAGTTGAATGACCTCACAGAGGGTCAGAGCTGGAGCAGAGTGAGATGAGGGCAAAGATGTGAGGAATCAAATAAGAACTTCTTGGCAAAAGCAGGTCTTTACTCTCATTCTTCCCCTCTCATGCAACTATGTTACATAAAATCCAGCTTATTTTTATCCTTTCACTAGAGAATCCTTACTATTTTGTAACTTTGAATAGAGGCCTGCTGAAGTACAGTAATACATAATTCTGGATACTTCTGGTTTAAGGGAATATAAGAGTAATTAATGGGAAGAGGCTAGACAGAGGGACAAAATGAAATAACAACAAAATTAATGTCTGCTCTATTTGGAGTTAATATCCATAAATGTCTAATGCACAGAAGCTTAGGCTATAGAGGTTAAGTACTTATAGAGATAAAAATGGTAGTCAGAATAAGTAAATTTTACATAATTGGCTTTAAATCGGTTCTTTCATTAATAAGAAAATAACATTAAGATCAGTATTCCTTTTGAAATACTAACTAGCATTGTCACCATCATTTCAGGCTTACAAAACAAGGCACACAGATACCACCATGTTAAAAGAGAGACTAATATCTTCTCATTAAGAATAATTGCACCTTGGTAGGAATATTCAATTTAAAAATTCTTTTAACTTACTTTATAGGGTAGGACCTTAATTTTGGGACACATCCTTTTATATTTTCCTTCTGTCTTCCAAAACATTCCCAATTTTGCAACAATTATTGGAAATGTTATTTATGGTGCCTTTGCCAGCAGTCTACAGAGAGGTGTTTGCTCACCCACTAGTAAAATCCCCCTTCATCTGCTGCTTGTGGTTTGCACTAAAGGAAGCTGAAAATACATCAAACATTTGCTACTTCTGAGCTATGTAAACATTTGCTGCCTTAGTCAAAGGACTCTAGAGGAGTGCAAAAGGAAGAAGTGCTCTGTGGGATGCTGTTAGGATATGCTGTACCCCACTGAGAAGCCTGACAGTCTTTGTCCCCTGACAGAGAACTCCATTCCCAGCTGTTCAAGGGAGTGATTCTTGCCTAAGAAGTAGGCACTTGGTCCACATACATGCAGTCCTCACCACACAATGACAATATCATCACCATCATCTATAGATATCTATATAGATAGTATCTTTGGTCTTACCTCATTCACTTTGTACTTGCAATGTTCTTGGGCATCTTTCACCAGAGTATAAAAGCTTTCTGCAAAGGAATGCAGGCTCCAAACATGTGCCTTGAGGACAAGCACTTGTTTGGTCACTAAATTCTCAAAGGTCAATGATTTAATTTTGAGAGCTGTTCAATAATTAAAACAGAAGGCTAAACTGGAGTCTTTCTATTTATTCCAATAGTAAGCTGAAGTGATCTGCACTTTGGCTTTTACCACTGTTATATGAAATAAAATTGTTAAATTGAATTAATAAAGCTTTGATTTGCCTGTTCCATTGCACAAATATGTTATATAATTGTTAGCTTGGTTGGTTTGTAAGATGGAAGGCAGGTCTAATGCCATTATTGTACTGAAAAAACATATAATAAAGTTCATCTCTGTATCAAGCAATTTATAATAGAAGTAGGGACAAGAAGAGTATAGGAATTAAAACATAACAGTGCTGTGAATATGGCATTACAAACATTAGGTGATTATGGAAAAGAAGGAAAAAGACGGAGTTGAAATAAATAAAATGAATGACAAATAGCTTTTCATGTGTAATTAGCAAGCACTCCATCTTGTTCAACCATCAGTCAAAGCTATTGTACCACTAAATTTATTATTGGCAACTAAATTTGAAGAAGCCATAACTTGATGCTTCACTGCATCTTCTTGAAATTACTGAAATTAGTGCTCTCTAAGGACTAGCAGAAGCAGAGCAACTGAGAGTATCATCAACTTCATAAATGCTGATCGTGACCAGTGAAGGATGAAAACCGATAGTAAAAGGAGTTAATGTGTTATAAGAAGTGGCCTTGATTCACCCCGGTTGCTGCAAGTGATTGAAAACCCTAAGGTTTTTCTGATGAGTCTCCCACACTGCAAAGACATGACATGCATGCTCTATGTATCAAATAACAGTTTTAGTAGTATAAAAAACATCAGAACAACCGAGCAGTGAATAGTTTTCACTAAGGTCTTCACCACCACCCTGTGGTAATAAAAAATATTGCAAGCTTTATGGTGAGAAAAAGAAAGGACAATGTGCAGCAATTAGCTGCTCTCCTTGAATGAACTTCTGTAGCCAAATTAGCCACGCTGCTGTGCTAATGAAAAGAAATGAGAGCCACAATCCTTTTCCCTTTACCCATTAGACAAGGACCGTTAGTCCAGTTTGATGCTTTTTTTATAGCAGATAACCAAGAAAACTGTTGCAGGAATAGCCTTAAAGACAAATGCTACCATCAGCTGTTTTCTAGTGTTTCTTGTCTGGTCACAGAAAAATGCCTTGGAAATAATTACACAGAAGCAAAAGGTCATCATTTGCTTTTCAATAATGTTGCATCTGAATGGCAGGAAACATGGACTCATTTTATTTTAGATTGATTACTGTGGTAATTACCTTTGTTAGGAGCTGAACATGGCAGTAATGACCATGAGAAAAATGGTTATCAAATGAAGCTATATCCAACCATATTAGCAGAGCACCTTTTAGATATTTCTTCAGTCCTTCATGAGCTGGTATCTCCAAAGTCTGGGGTACGCTCATAGGTTCAGGCCAATGCTAACTGTTCCTACCTAATCTACCTACTGAAAATTTACCTTGGTGTATATATTGGGCCTTCTGCCTTATTTCTTATGCCCCAGAAACAAGGAGGAATTAGGAGTGTCCCTGGTTCTGTCAGCAAAGTTCCTTCCTCCTGAAGCAGTTTCACCTTTCCAAAAATCACTAGGAGAAACAGTCAATAAATCCCACTGCTGTCATCAGACTCCTCTGCTGCCGAAGCGTTTCAACCTCTGCTCGTCTGCGGAGCAGTTTGTCTGTCATTGCTGCTGGCCCGCTCTGAATGCCAAAAATATTACAATGACTCAGGTAAAACATTGCCCAGCCCTCCCATACCAAGACACACAACTGAAATGTAAGGTGTGACACGCGCACAGGGAGGTGCGATGGGTGTCGATCACTTGAGTGGTGCTGCCCACCCTAAGTGCCAGCAGACATTACCTAGGAGTGCCATATGGAGTCTATAAAGAGGTGTGTGTGAATGTATACGTATATGAACATACACTTCTCTATTTGAAAGCAGAGCCTAAATATTTAATAGTGGCAGTATGTGAGTTTCCAGCCCCACGTACTCACCTGGACAAACAGAAGTCAGTCCTGGCTGCAGTGAGCTAAACCTAACACAGACCTAAGATTAAAAACAACAAACCAAAAAGCAAAACAAACAAACAAACATAAAACAAAACAAAACAAAAAAACTACCCAGCTGTGCTGCCAGTTTGTACAGTTTGGGCACATTCTCACAATTGCATGTTCTCCAGGTAGTTCAGAGAGAATAACCGAGTTTTGAAGAATAGTCAGAAACACACTGAACACTTGTGTACTTTCCTTACAGACTACATGATGTGCAGTTTTCCATTGCTGACTTTTTCATTTCTGCTCTGATACCGTAATGCAGAAAGGCCTGAATCCTCACCTTTGTTAGAAAGCACAGATCATGTAGCGCCCTTTTAAAAAAATAAACATAAATAAATAAAAAGAAAGAAAAAAGACGAGTAGTGCTGTCTGTTTCTGTGTGAACTAAAAGCTCCATCTGATAGAACAACTCTTGAAGAACTTAAAAGGTGATGCTAAGGAACTATCTACAGGATTGGGCCTGAATGTCAAAACATGGAATGAAATGCACAAATGAGGTCACCATGGCCAGATGAATGGTTTAAGTTGGAAGGGACCTCTGGAGGTCACCTGGTCCAACCCATGGGCTCAAGGAAGCCTACTGACCATGACATTGTACTCCAGTGTTTGCTCAAGGTGTATTTTTCAATCATCCACCCTCACTAAGCGCTCACTGTGCCTTTTGCTTTGATATCTGAGCACTCAACGCAAATCCTGTGCAGCAATGGCACTTGGAGGCCTGGGAAATTCCCAGCTTTGAGGTGAACCAAGAAATAGAGATAAAAGCTTGGACATTGAAAGGAGGGAGAACGAGTCAGCTAGCCCAAGCCCAACTATTCTGACACGTGCGTACCCTTCAGATGTGCTCTCCTGCTCCATGAGAATGATGAGAAACAAGAAACTTTTCTCCACCAGCCACAGCAGCAAGCTGAACCTCAAGCAGCGCAGGCAGCAGCTCAGACAAGCAGGCAGGTACACCTCTTCCACACGCATCTACAGAACACACCTTTTGGGTGAAGGTTTTGCATTTGTTCCAGAGAAAATAGAATTTAAAACTCCTTACCTAAACCACAGAACTTAAATCATGATCCTCTGCTTGCAACAGTTTTATTAATAGAAAAGCTGCATTGGAATTTACTTCCAAGGGGTACCGTAGGAGCAGACTGCTAGGACAAGGTAAAGCACAATGACAGCAGATGCATATCACTGGGACAGCAACAAGGATAGTTTTTGCCTGAATGATGAAGAGTTCAACCCCAGAATGGGGTTTAGTAGTTTGCCAAAATGAACTTGTGTGGGGAAGTACTGTAGCTGTTACTGGAAAATCAACAGAAGATGGTGTAACTTTTTTTTTTTTGCCTTTCAATAAAATAAATATGACAGTTGAGACATTTGCCTCACAGAAGAGATTTTGTAGAGAAAAAAATCCAACACTGTTAAAACTGTACAATAAAGTTTTATAAGACACAGCTGAGGAACTTCAGCTGTACATTATTTAATTAAAACATGTACAATAAGAGAAAAATAATGGGAATGTAAGTTTGTACTTATTTCCAGAAAATAGATTCATTTGACAATGTTCCAAGAGTAAATAAACTTTGTAATGCAATTAATTCAGAACAAATACACATCGAGTTACTGCAGTTCTATACATAGTGTTTCAGCCGTCAACAGCCAATTCATCTGCTCTGTAGCCAGGACACTTGATTTACAATGTGTAACAGCACACAGATGGTAAGATGCACAAAGCAATGTATGTAAGATAAAACGTTACAAAACACTTGTCAAAATAAAATACATATCCAAGTCATCCCTAGTATTTACAACAAAACGTTTTAAATTAGAGATCGTTCAGAAGGCATCTCCTACATACAAATGCCACATGTAGCAAAAAAAGCAGAAAGGCAGTCAAAGAAAGGTACTGTGTTAGTTATGGCTAAAGACCTTTGGCTCCAAAACTCTGTTATAATTATTTTCAAAAGACAACTAAAATGTGGAACATTTGAGTAGTCTGTCTTTGAACTCCTTTATTACACTGACCACTAAAACTCAACATGAAATTTAGCATGGCAAGAGCCACTTGTAAAACAATCTTATTATTTTATACATCAAATGCTCTGAGTTAGATGCAATTATGGTTTGGCATTATCCTAACTCAGTGGGAACACATTTGAGGACAATTATATTTTACTGCATCTCATGCAAAAAGTCTGAGGTTGTCTGCTCAGCAGGCCATTAGGAAGGCTCTGGCTGTGCTTTAGCTAAAGGAGGCACAAATATGCTTAGTAGTTGCCCTAGAACATTTCATAGTAACTTAAAGCTTGCAAAAGTGAGAGGAAAAGACACCTTTCTGATGAAAAGATTTGTTGTCAGGAGGATCAGGACTTTAATGTTCTGCTCAAGGGAAGAGGTGCTAGAATACAAACTTCTACATTTTATTTGCAACTCTTTTCCCTACAGACTGTGAAGTCAGGCCGATCCCCAAGTATTTGCCTTAATTGTTGGATAATTTAATTGTACGCTTTCATTTAACTATAATTTGTTTAAAAGATTATGGTGTAGTCTAAATTTGGCCAGTCTTATCATATTTTATCAGTCTTGCTGCATAGCCAGCATATTCATTGACCAATAAACATATAGCCCAATAAACTGCATATTGTGTTGGTATCTTCAATCTATTGAAGATCAGATTGCAAAGAAAGACACAGAGAATATTACAGAACAAACATGTAGGGCACTATATATAAAACTGTCCTGAGTAATCTGCACCATGAAACATTTGCTTTTTCTCTCTCTGAAGTTAAGTTCTCTTTGAGAAAAAAACTGCTGCATTCAAAACCATATGCAAACATTTCTGTTCATTTTTAGGGCTAAGGCACCAGCACTACTACATGGGAAGAGCCTTTATGGGCACTGACATGTCAGAAGATACATCCCAAAATCTTTTTATCAAAGACATATCTAAGTAAGTGTGGATCTCATAATGTCTTTAGTTCAAGCTGGGAAAGCTTCTGGGTGTGCACTGCAATCCAACTTTTTTTTCAATCCAAAACAAATCTTTCAAAACAGGATTATGAAAAAAAAAAAAGTCTCCACTTCCATGGTACTTGCACCACTTGGGTTTGCAGGCCTGAACGTGGCAAGTACCCACCAAAAATGGGTATAGAAGAAACACAAAAAGGTTGCTCATTTAAGTGGAAGGGCATGCATTCATGCCTGCATTTGGAAGTCTGTTCCTTCTGTTTAAACTGAGTATTCACNTCCATGGTACTTGCACCATTTGGGTTTGCAGGCCTGAATGTGGCAAGTACCCACAAAAATGGGTATAGAAGAAACACAAAAAGGTTGCTCATTTAAGTGGAAGGGCATGCATTCATGCCTGCATTTGGAAGGCTGTTCCTTCTGTTTAAACTGAGTATTCACAATTAGCTTTAAAAAGAAAAAATCTGAAAGGAGATGGCTTGTTTTGAGATTATAAGGAAAACAGAAACCAGCCAGCTTTTTTCACTAACTTTCCCGTGCACTTTCTTTAAGCTGGGTCGTTGAAAATGTCAGTGCATATTTCCATTTCTTAATTGTTTCAGGTCATCTTCCATCGCTATCAAAAAGCAGAAGCAATGAAGTTCACTATGCAGTGAACAATTTGGCTGAGCATCACCAGACTTTGCATTGTTATTGAGCTATATACACAAGGCATTTGAAATGTACAGTTGTTAAAGATGTCGTCCAAAATCAAAACTACAAACCTGGGCTTTGCAGAAGTTGCCACAAAGTTATCAAATCACAAAATCATCAGACTAGTGGGCTTCACAACACTGACAATAAATAAAAATGTAGAGGTAACAACAGTAGTAGGAACAAATACATGTTTGAAATAAGGCTTTTTTACATTGTTATTAAGATGCCTGGCCTCTAGCCCATTGTTTGTTCTTCATATATTACAGATTCATGACAAAGCTGATTGTGTCCCTTGTCAGAGAATACTCTTGGATCTATCCTTATCATCTGATAATGCCCCTAATCAGCAGCATAGGATAAAGTATTTGAAAGACATTCATAACAAATCAGTTCCAAAACATATGGAGTCTTCCTTTCCTTCCATATTACCAACAGTCTTGTCATCCTTAGTGAGTTATCAAGCAGAAATGATCAGTGCTGAAAATATCAAGATCCTGTTTCTTCTTGGTGGCATTTTAGAAGTTATTCTACCAAATCAACTTCATGTCATGGGCAAATTATAGCAATGCAGATCATACATTGCAGATGCTGACCAGAGCTGACCTTGCTCAAGCCAGGTCCTTCTCCTTCCAACACAGACTGATGATTCTGAGACAAAAATCCATCTCTGGGCCACACAATTTTTCTGTCCCTTCCAATAAGGACTTCTCTTTCTTTGTGAAGAAATAATCGGTCACAACCCATTGTTGATTGCCTTTGTAGAAGAAGCATGGATCCAGACGGCTTCAAGAATTTAATGGAGATATTTACATTACCATTCATCCATTTTCTAAGAGAAGCTATATGAATACAGAGTACAAAGCGTGAGAACTATGCAACACAGCCAGCAGTCAGTAGTCAGCTTGTACTGTCTCAACTCTGACTTTGTACATTCACATTATCTCCATTAAAAAAAATAAAAAATTCTTTTTTTCACAGAGAAATAAGCTTACTGGAAATAAAAAGATGCATCTCCCAGGCTAAGAAGTGCGCAAAAAGTGATATAAAAGCTCTATACTGAAGAGCATACATGCAAGCAGTATATTGCTCTGACTGAAAGAAATCAGAGATGCCCTCGGCTCCTCTTGTTTCTACCTGTATGCAAGAAATGCACACATCTTTGTAGTCCATTTTGCACTCTGTTCATGTTTGTACATGACAGAATAATATTTCCCTGTTCCAATCTGGAATAACGATAAGGCCTTGCGGGACATTCTGCCATTTGGCAATTTAGTAGAAGACAGGGAGGGTTAGTGTCCACCAAATTCTGCATCAGTATGTCAACCACATGGGATCTGTCCACCTGATTTTAATGGGTGGCCCCTGCTCAGTTCTCCAAAAGGAGAAAACTCTCCCAAGACTCCTTGCTGACATACCCTTAAGGAAAAACTCCTCCCTATCCTAAATTTGGCCATCAGTATAAGATTAAGAAAAATGAAATGTTACAATGACCTGCATGATTCCATCATTACTTCAACATTACTAAGAAACAGATCCAATACTGCTGCTTTAGAGTAACAGCAAGTTGTCTTTGTCAGAAGGGAAACAGCTCTTCATCAGCAATGTTGACACTTGGCAACATTTACTTCAGAGCAGTGTTGAGGAACTTCATTCTTCTTCTAGACAAAGGTGGCATTTCTGGCTCAAGGGAGCCCAAGGTTTTCCTCCAAAACTGGAGATTCACTGAGCTCTAATAAGCTTAACAATGTCTCCAAGGTCCTTCCTTGGAATAAGTCTCCTGTGCTGGCATCCTTCCCAGGCCCCTGGCCTCTCACTTTTTGAACGGGGTGAGTTTGTTGAAGGTATGCCAGAAGAGGGATGGCTTCCGCTTGGGTTCCGCCAGGGCGAAGACCTGCTGCTGCGGGATGCTGGTAGGCACGGTGATGTGGCGCTGATGAATGGGATGCAAGTTTTGGTGTGGAGGGGGCATAGGACACCCATTATAGCTTACACCTGCAACGGGAAGAGTTTAAGAAAGCATATGAGACAGCTAGCAAAGTAACCAATATGGGGGAAAATTCAGCATGGCATCATGGGACAAATCCAATAGTCAGTAAAGCCAGAATTAATTTTGCCGTAATATTAAATGAAAGTGCTGCTAGATGTTACCTTTTCTGACATTAGACTTTTTAATTGCTGCATTGATTTATCTTAAGAAGAGAATAAAACCAGTACAAATAATATTACAGAATTACCCAAAAAATAAGCAGCAGCTTCACAAAGCCTGACAACATTGCCTGCATGGGTAAACTTTGGCATTTCAAAGGAGAGACACCTAAAAAAGTACATACTCTTATTGTAGTCAACTCTCGGATAAGACTGGGTAAAATACTGCTACCAATGAAAACACATTTCTTTAATTTGGAAAATATTTCTCCAGGCTAACATTGTCAGACTTTGACCTTGGATAGTCTGAACAGAATCTCCTGATCACAGTTTTCAACCACTCCCCTGATAATCCAGACAGGTTTTACAGATATACTGTGATTGCTAAAGAGAAAATGCTCTAATAGCATTAATCCTAGGGAGTAGGGGCTAATTAACTCCTTCACTCCTAAATTCTGACTTGGTCTGTTCCCACTTGTTCTATTTATTCTCTCAGCACACTAGACATTTACCCAAATTTAAGATGGAGAGACAAAATCACATGTTATCTGAGAGAGAAAAGGAATAAAAAAGGTTTCTAGAAAAAAAAGTTTCTAGTCCATTACTGTGCACTTTTATCAAATTAGCAAGAGAGGACAGGAAGAAGCCATTCTGAGCGTGCTATCATGCACTCAGCAACATGTGGCTAGCAGAAAGTGCATTAGAGCGTTTTAAACAGAAAGCAAAGAATTACTGAAGAACAAGAAGCTGTCTGAGTAAAAGCAAAGGAAGGAAACAGTAACCCTCACTTTTAATTTAATCTCTGCAAGCACTTTCTTACAGCCTTAAATAAACCACTTGCTGTGCCTATTGCATTTCTTCTCCAACAAAGAGATAATACTGACTTGCTGTCTGAAGGAGACTGGGAAGTTCATTTAGTAGACAGTTTACAAAGGTATTTGAATTTGAAATTGAAATATAGGCTAATGTAAATAATTTGAACTCCATGTAAACCCAAGACAAAATTTTAAAAGATTGAGAAACTCAACTATTGTACTTTTTCCTAATATTAAACACACTGGACTAAAATAGGAGATTAAAGCCATTCTTAAATACCCACCTTTCATTTTTCCATGCCTTGACTTACGGGCATTCTGCATGGCTTGTTTCTTCTGGTTTTCTGAGATTTCCATTCCTATGCCAAAGAGTGAATTAGGGCACTGGTATAAAAATATTTTAACTAGTATTTGATGACATTAAATTAAAACTAATAAGTAAACTATTTTAACCATTTTTTAGTAATTCTAAGTAAATCTTAACAGTAATATACCCAAAGTTTTTAGACTTATGTTTTACTTTGTCATACAAATTTAACCAGTTTTTCATTGGAATAACAAGAACATTAATTTGCCAGTAGATAACTGGGAAAAGTTTGCTTTCCAATTCCACAAATGGCAGCCACTAACTACACAAAAGTTCTTTCTATAGATAACTCCAGATAACTAAAGATGAAAAAAATATATATAAATTAGCATTTCTGAATGCTACAAGCCACCCAGCAATAGATCATAAATTCAGATTCTGTTTCTTTTTTCAATCAATCTGAGCTAACTTGGGGTAACAAACTGAAGTCACTGGTACTGCAGTAGTACAAATTTGGTCCAAAAGAAAACTAAACCCCTAATATCTTCACATTTGAAATACCCAGTCTTATGGCAAACCTAGTATTGTTCTGTAAGGGGACACTACCTATTTTCCTTGCACTTTCTCATTGCTTCACCTTCTGTGTTTAATGTATTCATTTGCTGATCCACGTGGAATAAAAGATTTGATTTTAAATGCTGGAAAAGCTTTCTGTGCACTGAACAAACTGCATGGTATTATCTCAGATTGGTCTTTAGGTATAAACTCTGTGCTTTTGTCTGACATAAAGCGGGAATTGTTGTAACTACATTGCACAATCCTTGAGTGAACAAGATACCAGGTGGACATTATCTTTTTTATGGCGTGTCCCGTGTATGCCAAGGAACTGCTGTTGGTAGCACAGATGCAGCAGAAGGCTACGGAGGGCACCATTCCCTCCACCCAGAGCACACAGCATCGTATCATCTGCCAGACACTGAAGCAGACTGTGATGTGGTTGTGGCTGCCATCAGACTGGGGCTGGATCCCTCCCTCCAGTTTCTCAAGTACTGGTTTGCATACTTGCATGATTTACAAGATGCTATAGTATGCGGTCAGCCCTCTGCTATATACTACCATGTGACAAGTATATGACTGATCCGTGCTGAGCACAGAGAAGCCAGACATCTGTTGTGAAAGGTAGCCAAGTGTCTGGTGTCACCTGGAGCCCATGTACAGGCACTGTACTTTCCTCTCCAGGTATACAAGACATTGGAGATACATGGATATGTTATGTTAGCACAAGCAGACAACAGGGTGCACGTGCTGTTACTCATTTCACTCATGTACACATAAAGAGCATAGAAGCTGCAACTGAAAAGCAGAATAAAGCAGCTGGTTTGGTTCCATTTTCATTTGCCTGCATATCTCTATACTTTTAAAATTCCCTTTACTTTTTTAACCTGAATTTATGAAGAAGTTACTACAAATCAGCCTATTAACTTGCAATACAACGGCATTTAGCCATGCTTTTGGGGTAGCAGAAGTTTCTTTTATTTTATTCTGCAATTTTTTTCCTTTATAGAAACAAGGAAATTGACAAAAGAAATGAAAGCAGTTTCATCAGCATAGATCAGACCACTCTCGCAGGGTTACTATTAGTGGTTTGGAGAAGGATTTTCTGGCTGTGGCCTTTTCTTCACATGTATTCATAAAAGCTAAGAAAAGCTAGATATGGTTTGGGAGACAGTGACCCAACCAAAGTGTTTTTGAAAATAGAAGTAAAATGCCATTTGAAGAGTATGTATTTGTTCTCAGAGTGGTTAGATTAGAGGCTTTATGCAAACTCCAGCAAGATAGCTTACAAAATCAACAAGATAAATTTAAACCTGAGGTTGAGAATACTGGAGCTTTTCCACTGGTTTTGGCTAAAGGAAATGTTCAATTATGCCAAAAAAATGGAATTATGGAAAACAAGCAGTCTTCTGGGTAATGGAGAAAACGTCCAAGCTACTGCAGCTCACAAGACCAGATGGACACTGGCTATTACAACTCAACTATGCTTCTTCTGGTTCAAGACACCTATGCCAAAACAGGCACCACTAAATCTGGATAATGAGTTTAATTTGAAAAGCGAGTTTCCAGAAGGATGGATGTTACACGGGCAGAAAAGGCTACACATACATATGTCTTCACCGTGCTGCAGTGCCTTAAGAACAGAAGCACTGTGGACCCTCTCTTGCAGTCTTTGCACTCATGGAAATTTGTGACCTTGCCCTAAATAAGTGTTAGTGCTATTACGACAAATCTCATCACTATCACTGCCACGGCCCCTCTGTTGAATGGCTGCCCCTTTTGAGTGTCAAATCTTGATTTTCACGAGGTCCCAGTAGAATAAAGCCATTTAGGGCTGTAGCTGCTACACCTTCGCAGTTTCCCCATGCTTGGGGTTTTCTGGAGCAGTGTTGCCTACCAGGAATAGCATGGTAACACCCCACTGCCTGCACTAGACAGACCTGCTGCTGCCACCAGCAAGTACTGGCATGAACCTCAGAAGCATCCTGACACACAGCATTCAGCCTGGTCAACATACTTGCCCAGTGCTCCATAAAGAACCAATGCATGAAGAGGTGTAGATAAAGATTTGAAGAGCTGAGGAACATCCCTCAGAAGGAATGGGAATGGAAAATGCTTACATTTTATCTTCTTTTGCTCAGCCCTGTTCACAAAAGGGCAAAAGCTGTGATTTATTCAGTACTGACTGATCACATTGTATGCTGGAGCTCAGGCTTTCAGTAACTTTATAAGAGGGATTGTTTGGACATCATCTCTGCATTACTCTAGTACCTTCCAATCATCTTCTCCCTTTTGCAATACGCACTTCATTTTGGAGTTCTGTTTAGGTGACTTGGTAAAGGCAGCCAATACCCACTCCCACGAGGACAAGCTGTGTGAACCAGCTCTAAACAGAGCAACTCATGAGAGACATCTGTGTTGCGTCCAACAGGATCGTAATGTCACACCATGATGTTTAGCACAGTAGAAGTTCGTTTTTAAAAGTTTGGAAAATCTGGGGAAAGTTTAGCTGTTGCTGCTTCATTACTTAGTCTGGAGTCAAGATGATTGGGTTAATTGCAGCAGTTGGTTCAATGGGAAAGAGTTAAAACTGGTTTCAGAATATGAATTGGTAAACTTGCATGTATTTTGTTTAGCTTATGGACTATCTACAATATATTTGAAGGAGGTTTTATTTCTGTCATAGTTACAACACTATCAAACTGGAGAAATCCATTAAAATAAAAGGTTTTATGTTTGTAAACTGAGGTTTATTCCTGTCTTCCTATTCTTGTGACCAGATGTTTTGAGTGAAATTGGACTATGAGATTTAGCATCGTGTTTAAATTTTAAGAATTTCTGAGTTATATCATCCACTTCAGTGCAGTTCCAACTCTAATCTGCTGTCATTCACAGCCTGAAGAGAGTTACTTATGTATTATGCCATTCTCTTCTACATAAGGTAATGTCATAAAAAGGAGAAGTACAAACCTACAATTATTGCTGCTTGGCTTTATAATACAGTATCCTCTAAGAACAGATGTTTTGGGTCAATAATTCATATACAGCTGCTGGGATTTTAGATGGATTTTTATTACTGGTAGGTGCTTGTGAACTGCCTCTTATCGTATCGTATATATCATTGTACTCCACAATGCACTAGAATGACATAGGTTAGCTGCTCTGAACCTTCGGCCCACAGTGCCAGGACAAACACACCTGAATAGGCTTCACTTACATAGGCTTCACTAAGAGTCATGTCAGGTAAGAAAGAGGCAACAGTCCCAGAAGGCAGAGTGCACATCTGCACAAAGCGTGCAAAAAAGTGGAAAAACAACACCATGCCCTTTTGTTTTTACCACCTTTTAGAGAAGAAATCCCTGCACTCACCCATTTCCTTATCTTCTTGAACTCTTCTCCTTTCACTTTCACATGCCTCCATCCATCTCTTCTTATCCTCTTGCTTTTTTGCACAGAACAAATGAATCTCTTCTGTTGCTCTGTTTATTATCTTAAAAGCATTCTTGACATTAATGTTAAAGTCTTTATCTCTGCCATCTTCAGTGTCCACAAGTTCCATCTCATCCATGTCAATACGATCCTTATAATACAAGATGTCCCTTCTCAGTAGGTCCTTCTTACAGAACACAAGCTGATGGTCAAAAAGGAAGAAAGTCCTCTGCTGGCTTTTGCCTTGCTTTGATATTTTGGTCAGTTCTCCTGAGTGGATCAGTTCGGAGCTTCTGGCTAACACATCTGGTCCCTATAAAGATATATATATGTAGTAAGTAAATAATATTTCAAGATCTTACTACGTGCCTAACCAGTCTCATTTTACTAATCAAGTCTTAAATTCATTCCATTTTCTTGTATCTTTATTATTAGACTTGAAAATGCCGTAGAATGTAGACAATCTCACTCAGGCAAATTCAATGAACATGATTCTGCTCTATTTCTGCATAAATCCGGAGGATTATTCTATATTAAATATTTAATTAATTATTATTTAATTATTTAATTCTTTAATATATTAAAGTCAGTGAAGTAGGTTCAAGTTCTGATAAAACTACAAAATCCAGATGAGATTCTACAGTGCCAGCATAAGAACAAATCCATTTTGTCATTTCCTACACTTCAGTGTCATCTCAAAGATGTGTTCATGTACCATGTGCTGCTCTTCCTGAGTCATAAACAAGGTAATCAGTAACACAATCACTGCAAATGAAGCAACTGGACTTTTAACTGAGCACTGACCAGCTGAAAAGCAGACACCATAAACTACCTACTACGCAGAAAGACATATCCTGTAGAGGACATGAAGTACTGTACACAGTACCTTTGATCAAGAAAGGGTCAGGCACTTACCTCCCAGTCTACTATAGATACTTGCCAACGTGCAATCTTGTCTATGCTTTCCAATCTTCGTTTTCTCTCATTGATCAGGCATGCCACGTTCTTCATAGCCTCATATGCAGCTTTTATGTTGTTATAATCACTGTGAAATGTACATATTTCAAAGATCACTTATGCAATGGGAATGATGCAATCAGAAGCTGTGACATGGTGCCTGAACTATTGGCCTGCATTACCCACTTATCCCTCTACTCAGAGCACTTAAATAAGAGACACCTGATTCTCAGCTATCTTCAACCTCACATAGCAGTCTGTACAGTTCAGTGTATTGCTCTATTTTGTGCAGGAGCAAATTATTAAACTGGTGCAAGGAGGCAGAAGGAGCGGATTAATGAATGGAAATACTGTCTCTTCTGAAAACAATGGTAAAGCTCCCATTGACCTCAGTGATTTACACATTTCATCAAAGGAATCTGTGTTTAAGCAAGATCTTATTGGGATTTTATTCTGAAGGGCATCCCTTTAATCATGTTTAACAATAGTATTTTCTCCTTCTCATTTCCAATGGCTGGGTCAACAAATGTGAACAGAGAATGTTATGCAGGCAGAAAAGATACCAACAGCAACCTTGAACAGGGTGAGCGAGGGACCCAAGAACGTGAGCACCAAAGTGAAGAATTAAAGGAGACGATACCGTTAAAGCAGCCCATTTTCATGGAACAAGCGTGCAAGAGCCAAGGCTGTCACCTTCCCCTGCCTGCTCCAGGTGGAATGCAGGGCTCCTGTCCTTCTTCCTTTGCCCTGCTCCCCTCCTTCTTTTCCTGAGCTCCTCACATGCTTATGACTGTACCCAGCCAGTAGGCAGGTTTTGGTTCCCCTTTGTATAGCATCCCTCCCTCCTTCACCTTCCTCAAATAGTGTCTCTGAGAAGAGGGAAGGAAAGAGACTTATTTCTTGCCTTATGAGTCCCAGCTTTCTTCCCTCCTTTATCACTACGACTCTTGCAGAAAAGGGAGCCAGAGGTAGAACACAGTATGAGCCAGAAATAAACCCTGCAAGGGGGTCAGCCTCGCTGTCCTGGTTATCTGCTTCTGTCTCAGTTCCTATTTTCATCTGCTGCTGCTGATGGATACACTTCCCCTCCACATCTGCGTGTTGCTCTCCTCTCTGTTTATAGCTCTGGAGACTGTTTTCTGCCACGCTGTATACAAAAAGTGAGATTAACAATAACAGGATCCTGCTCATGTCAGGGAGGTGTCCCACGGGGTGACCGCATGATAGCCACACTGCTACTCTTGCCCTTCCTTATCTCAGTTCCTTCTCTCTTTGTGGGTGTGTACGTTAGTCCTCACTTGCTGCATGAACTGTGGCCTTCACAGAAGGCTGTGCACATCTTCAGTCATGTTATGGAAACAAAAAAAAAAAGCTCCAAAAGAATAAGCTGACTGGAGCTCTGTGTGAGTGCAGGCCTGCCTGTTTGTGAGCACCTCTGGACACCAGGAGCACGGCTGTGTTTGTAGGCACCTCCGCGTGTTGGGCCACGGGTGAGGAGAACAGGCACTGCGGGTGGAGCTGGCTGTTACTGCACCTACAGATTTAGTCACTCATGGAATAAGCTTTTGAAAATTAGCAGCAGTGAAACAGATACCTGTGCTAGTAATTGTTACTGCAGGACTTCCCAGGTGGCCAGAGAACTGACCCCCTGAATGTCAGCAGTCCCATCCTACAGTCCCTAGCAAAAATCCCACTGTTTCCAAGGGGAATTTTCTCAGTGTTAAAGAAGTGCAGACTTTGGTCCATGAAGCATTGCCTCAGGCCACGCTTGGACTTTGAGCACAGGGGTCACAGCAGAACATTTTTCTTGCAATTGTACCAGGTAAAAAGGCAAACATTTAAAGATAAAAATCTTAATTTAGTCAAAGAGTTAATCAGCCCAGGGGTATACTAGGAAGACTAATAACCTGCGACATCAGTTCTTACTTATCCCAGCAGAAAATCTAATGTCTGGACCTTTTTTGCAAACAAGTGTTTTGGAGGAACGGAAGGAAAATAAATTGCCCCTTCTAGTATCCAAGCTTCCTAGCAGCCACCAAACAAAAAAGTATTTCTTGTGGGTTCACAACAGAACCAGTCACTTGGATTGCAGTTCAGGTTTCTATGTTTCTGTGTTGTTTGTACATGTGCAATCCCAATCATTTTACTGGCTATAATTTACAATTACATGTAATAGAAAATCATTCATTTCTTTAATTAAAAAAATAACCAAGGAAAAAGATCAAATTCTGAATTGCAGATGTTACAGTAACAATGTGCCCTGTACCCACTCTGAATATTACCTCTGGTTTTCTGGTCTATGATAACACAACATGTTTAACATCTGAAGACAGCATATACGTTCTACAGGTTAATTGTGTAACAAGAGTTATTATATGTGTCACTTTAATGGAAGAATTCTTTAATTAATTGGTAGTTTCTCTCTTCTGAGGAGCTCTTCTTTCATACTACATTTCCTATCCTGTTACAGTCTCCATCCAGATTTATATTTTTCTCTGATTTTCATTATTTGCGTTATTACACTGAGTGGTAAAGACCCAGCTTGGGAAGAGAGGTGAAAGGGTACGTTATGCTTGGGTCTAGTGAGGAGTTCAGTTTTGAGAGGCTGGGATCTTTACACTGAGATGAAAAAATAACTGAACAGTAGTAGTTCTAGCACATATTCAGAAAGCCCACTGAAGTAGCTCAGGTAGGAAGAAGTTTACAAAGAGTGTAGATGACAGGGATCCTCACAGCAAATTTTTATGGAACTGCTATGGAAATACTGATCCCCAAGTATTCTGTATTTATTTGGGGACAATAAGTATTTGTCCTCAAGTTACTGGGAGATTTGGTGGAGTACACCCTACCTTTAGCAGCATTTTTCATCAGAAGACCACAGCAACAAATGCAAAAATACCTGGGAAATCCCTGAATAACAATGTTTTGCTAACACTTTCTTATAAAATTTTGTTATAATTATTTCCTGGTTCCTTTCATTAATCATCCTCTCAGCTTTTTCCCTCTTGTTTCTCCCTGTGTTCTCATGGTTTGTAACTACATTTTTTTACCGGGTTTAAGAAACATTTCTTTCTATAACACCTTTCCTCTGCAATGTTTATTACTAATAAATTTCAAAAAAACATTACTTTCAAACTTGCCCAGATAGTGTTTTTGTTCTAAGGCCCTCTTTGCCTTTTCATGTGTCCACAACATTTATGCAGCTTCCCCCTTTCTTCTGTGGTTTTTCTTCTTCTTCATTTCTTTGACACACTGTCCTTTCTTCACTGTGATTTACAAATACCTCCCTCCATCCTATTTCAGCACCTTCCTCCTTTCCTTCTCCCTCTTTCGCTTATTCCTCATTCTGTCTTAAACACTAACAGTCCCCTGCGCTACGTTTCAGATACTGTTTTTGTTAATATTGTGATGGTTCCAAGATGCTCATAAGGAGCTCCCATCTATAGGAGCCAGTGGGAGTTCTGTTCCTGATCTCAAGACTCGGTGTTGTGTCACCCAGAAGACTTCAGTAATTATGTGTTATTACTGTTTTAAGATTTGTCTTTTTAATTCTCTCACCTGTGCTCCTGAGTGGTATATTTGAGCAATTCTGCAAGCTGCAGAGGGTATTTGCAGATTTTCTGAACAGGCGTGAGAAGAAAACCATCAATTGCAATGTCAATCATCTGCTGAAGCAAGCGACAGGCCTCAAAGAAGTGACGGTATTTGCCCTGTTTCATTAGTTTGGAAAGTTCAATGCAGGCACTGGGATGATTGTTACAATACTCTGAATAAATAGCAAAGCCTTCTTGCTACAAAAAAAAAAAAAAAGAAAAGAAAAAGTCAAAACTTTAACTAAAGTATTTGACTATAAAGGAGGAAGGATATTTTTTGTAATACCTACTATATCTAGTTATATTAATTAATCCATTTCCTATATTGTTTTCAAAGCCAGTAACAACCGTCTTTGAACTACACAGAAATCTGATTTGCAACTGTCAAAACTATGTACCTTCTTCGTATGAACACAGAGACAGATGCCTCCATTGAGTCCAGTACTTCATGAAGTACTTTTCTTTGGGGAATCTTGGAAATTAGAAGGCCTTGACAGCTACAGGTTTAGCAGGCGTCTGTCATGAATTAAGACTTTCCCCACCACATTCTATCCTGATTTTCTTTAGGAAGTTGTTGCATGCCCGACTAAGCAATCTGAGATCATTGCAGATATTCTAACTCATCTGTGATCACTACAGTTTTGAAACGGAAACTTAAAATTGTGTACAACGATACATGCTTGATAAAGATAAAGAAGAATCTGAAATATTTAAATAATTCTTTAACTTAGTTGTAAATATTAAATTGTAAAATGCTGACTATGCATAGTTTAGTATTTGATAGGCACTTGTCAGTAAAATCCTCTCCTAACATGGTAACTTAGCATTTTCTTATCATATTTTGTTCATTTCATAAATAAAACCAACTTTTGCAACATACATGTTGAAGAAAGCATGACCCTATCTCGCTCAGATGAGGTTCCTCTTTGTTGTACTGTTTCTCAAGATCCTTCAGAAACTTTCTTTGGAATTTGTAAATATCCTCAATATTTCCAAAAATGGTGCTTAGCTGGGCTGTGGTGAACATTCCTGTATGTTTGCGACACTGCCGAATATAACCCTAGAAATGAAACAAAAAAAACAACTCATTAGTTTAAAGATATGAAAACGGATTCTATGCTGCAGCATCCCACTGAACTGGCAAAAATCCTGTGATCTACAAGCACATGAGTGGCTTCCCAGCCACACACACAAGACTGGACAAGCAATTTCAGATTTGTGCCCAAATTGGTTCTTCCAATCCAACTCCTGTCTCACAGTACAGCAAATGCATCAGGGAACGAGATACCTGCAGCACGGGTAAAGCTCACTTGTGCCTTCTTGTTACGACTGCCAGTGAAACTGGACAAAAAAAAGACTGGCGTAAGGCCCCATGTATCTACTGCTTTAGCTGCTGTGTTTTTTCATAGTAATTCCCCTGTGCTGTAACAGTCCTCCTCTGTAAGAACAAACCTTGAAACAATTAATATACAAACAATTTCTAAAAGGGCTGAAGTACTGGTTCCATAACCAGCAGGTAGGTAGGGCCCAGTCTAAGCCATGGAAGCAAAATTAAGAACATACTGTAATACTTCCAGAATGCTACTGTTTGTTAAAATCCATACAGTACTGGTAAGGAGGTAGTAGTACCAGTAAGACTCATGTAAAAATATGATCCCTTTTTCCCTTTTTTTTCTTTCCTTGCAAGAACATGGGTCGAGTTCCTTTTTATCTAGTGTTAAGTAGATGCATAACCAAGTCCTCCAGTTTTAAAATGCCCTTGGAGCAAATTCTACTCTGCCTTCAGTAACCAACATTAGATCCTATCAGCACCCACATAGCAAGGAGGCAAAGGTGAGGTCAGGGGCCTCTTACGGGCTCCAGCACTCAGCAGCTGCCACCACGCACAGAGGGGAAGTCCTCAGGTACCTGTTCCACACAGCTGAGCAGGGAGAGGGGCATGCAGAACAGCAGCTGATATCAAGGAATACCAGCTGTGCTCATATTCCCCCACCAGTTACGGTGCCTGGATGCAGATGAGTCCAAAGAGTAACTGGTATGATAGGGTTTTTCTGCCAGGCTCCTCCAGTCGGCTGCTTCCAGGCAGGTTTCTCCCAGATCGCTCTGGGAGCTGACAGCTGTAAAAAGCCTGCAATTGCTCCAGTGAGCTCTACCAGGAAGCAACCCTGGCGCTGTTATGAACATTCCCATCTCCTGCACAGACATCTGCTCTGAGCGCCATGCAGTGGCTATGCTGCAAGCCAACCACCACTGTTAGGAGGATAACCCCAGCAAGGAAAAGCTGCCCCTCTTGCCCCTGTGCAGCTTTCATGTGAACGACAGACACTTCTCAAATACAAGTTTTTCTGGGTACCTACCAGCTTCATGATCCTGACTGCACCAGCTCTAGTGATTCATCCTAATGCAGGGCTGGCACATTTGCATTATTATCTGCAGTAGCTTTTCTGGCTCAGTCCTACCTGAGTGTATTTTCAGCTCACATCCTGCTTGTACCACCCTATAGATTCACTCTGAGGAAAGCAGACCATCTCTACCCCACATGCTGAGCGTGCAGCACCATTTCTCTACCTGGAAAATGTGTTTGGTCTTCTGTACTAAACTCAGAAGCATGTCAGCTTTTAAAAAAGAGTTATAGGAGATATGTATTAGAGAGACTTAATCATTACTAGCAGTCTAAAAATTAATAGGTCGGTAAAATATGAAAGCTGTGTCCCAGAACTCAGCTAACCATGGCAGCGATGCAGCTGTGTGTACAAATTCCTCCCTCATCTTCTAGGCACCCGGTCAAACTTGCTAGCGTAAGTAAATAGCGAATCTAAATGACAAAATTTACATTTAATGTTTTTTTAAAAAATAGCCTGCCAGTTAGCAAGAAATTTTTGCCTTTTTGTCTTCCCTTTTATCTTTCTTCAAACCGCATTAAAAAGGTATGGTCCAGAAAAAAAAGAGAGAAAGAGAGAAAGAGAGAAAGAGAAAAGGAGAGAAAGGAAAACAAAGAAAGAAAGGAAAAGAAAGGAAAAGAAAGAAAGAAAGAAAGAAAGAAAGAAAGAAAGAAAAAGAAAGAAAGAAAAGGAAAGAAAACCAACACTGCTGTCTTGTCTACTTTGTTGTTTATGAAAGAATCTAATGATGACTGGTGGACTAAAGGATGACAGCATGAGAAACACAGAGAGAGAACCAGCAAACTAAGTGTAGAAAGAATATTTTGGAAAGTTGCTTAGCACCCATCCAGATGGTAACCACAACTACACGTCAAATACAGGTCAAATGCATCACAGTCCACATCAGAAAAGGCAAACATCAGTGAAAAGTATTAAGAAGCTTCTTGACTGAGTGTGGTCTTCAAAGAAAGATTGAATAAAAAGAAGAAAAACCACTGTGTCCTTGATATTGCATGGTTCAAACAAGCAAATTAGTTCTAAAACACCTTTAACGACTTCATAGCTTCCAAGCATCCAACAAAAGTCTCTTTGCTGGAGAAAACAAACAAATAAAATCTCTCCCAGAAAACATTCTCTTCGCATGTTACTTTCAAAAAGTTTAGTTTCTGAACTGTAACAGATGTTATTAAAGTTACTGCAAGTTTTCTATCTAAACCAAGCGATAAAAAGTTTCAAATAAACTCGACTTCCTCTCACTTATTATTATGGAAATAGCGGTCAGACAAATGAACTATTTTTTCCGTGTCAAAACTGGAATGTTTTTTTTAAAAAGGAAGTGGTGCCTTGTGGCACTCTGCAGAGAGGAAAGCCTTACGGGGGCACGACAAGGTTCTGACTGGCAGCCTCAGAAGTGCAATTGGGAATACTGTGATCTGAGAAAACACTCCAGTTCTCAACTTAGATGGGATGTTTTGTTCACATGTCAGCAGAACGCCCTCAGGTTAAAGCATGTACCTCACAGATGTCCTTGAGATGCTTGATATAGACTCGTTCTGTGTTCATAATTTCCTGTATAACGTTGGTTCTCATCTGATCCTTGTTTTCAGCTATTTTCTGACGATGTTTGCTGATATCTGCATCTTGTTCTTCATCCTGGATACTACTACAGCTTTCTGGCAGTTCTTCCTGATTAACTCGCAGCTGCAGCCAGAACGAACAAAGCAAACTAGAGTAAAACAGCAAACTTCTACAAAACATGACATAACTGTTACAAACTTCTTACAATTAAGAGAACACTTGTAACAGAAATGTTCCACAACAGGATTTATCTCATTATACTCATTGGATGTTCAAAGAAAGCACTGAGATTTGTCTAGTTGGTTAAATAAGTGCCTTTCTACTCCTAGCTTCTGAGAGATACCATGTTGTGCTGCTTGTGTATTTTCCAGACTTATTTCTCTTACTAATAAGAGTAGTAATAAGAGTTACTAATAACTCTTACTTACTAATAACTAATACTAATTACTAACTACTAATAACTAATTACTAACTACTTACTAATAACTAACTAATAAGAGTTACTAATAATTCTTCCTTACTAATAATATATGTTTTTGTTTAGTAGTTTATGTATAATTTATGTATAGTTTATGTATAATTTTGGCCAAGTCAGCTTATGAGCAAAAATTTCAAAAGTAGACAACTTCTAAATAGTTTCCCTCTGCCCCAGCTCCCTTTATGTACGACGTGGATAACAGCACCTCCTTTGTCCACTTTGGTCTGACTGCCCATTTTGGTTGGAGAAGTAGGAAGGGTAAAGGCAGGAACCACATCTTGCACTTTGTGTAGTACTTAATATGGTGTAGCCCAAGTTTTATTACGGGCTCTCAGAAAGTAAAATAAATTATAAAATATATTTTAATGTTATATTATTCAAGAGTTATACTGTCACAATAACCTGGCTGAGGTCTGACTAAGGAGTTCAGACTGTGAACCAGACTCCTACAGAATGCTGTGGTAATAAATTATGCCCTATTTTACCAAGAAATCCCTGCAGTTTCAGAAGAGAGTAGCACGCAGCATAGCTTTCCCGTGTCTCTCATACAAACTGCTGTGTCCTCTCTGTATGCACTGATTGCTTCTGGCTGAGCTTTCCGCTGCCCTCATTTCGACTTGTGAAATTCCTTTGGTTACAAAAGGGCCACACAAAGGAAGAAGCGAGAGTAAAAGGTGTCAGAGGAGCTAGTGGACCTGGGGGTGTGATTCTCTACTGCCTTGTAACTTGTGAAGGCATTAGGAGTTATACCACTGATGTTCAGACGCAAAGATGCTGATGATCTGGCCCTTCATTTATATTTAATGCCATGGTCATTGCTGTGTTGCATTCTACTACAAGGAGCCTTGCCTGACAACGGTGCAAAAGTGACAGAGTTACTAACCCTGACAAAGCTAGCTGGAAACCAGGCTTCCTTGTCTTCAATTCTTCCCCACCACCAGTCTTTGTTGGAAGCTTCCAGGACTCTAATGACATCTCCAGCTTTGAAGCCCAGCTCTTGATCATCCATAGTCACATGGTCCCAGAGAGCTTCTGCATGGACAATGCTGCCATCGCTTATCAGCTGAGATGGGAAGAGAAAGAGGATGTGAAGAACAAAGGATAAACAATGAACTATTTATAAATTCCTAAAAAGATCAAAATACCTCACTAGAGTGCCCAAGATTAATCCTATTACAGGATAAAAGTAAAATTCTGGATTTTCAGAAACCTGTACATACATTTATTAGAGCAAGGATGATTAAAGTTCTACTCTAGAGCAAGGATGATTAAAGGAAAATGTAAAATGCATGTGGTATGTAATGAGTTAGGCTCCCGGTGAAGTGCTAGTCCCCATGCTCTTCTCTTGGCATTTGCTCTTGGACACTGTCAGAGGCAGGATGCCGCGGCTGCTGGATACTTCATTATGATGGCTGCAGTCATTACCCTTTTTACTAATAAGAAACCTCAGACCTGTGGAAAATGCACGCTCCATCATGGTAACAATGCAACGATTCCCCATACCAGATTGTAACCCAGGACATTACCTCATTAATGGCTAGCTGTTCCCCTCCAGGCTGCAGGTACCTCGGCGTGGCTTGGCAGAGTTCCTCATAACTGTAATCTTCCTCACTGCCATTGTCATCCACCAACGCCGATGATTCGGTCCCGCCATCTGCAGCAGCTAAAACAAAGGTGCAACAGCTGTTTGTGCAATCATTTTTATACAAGCGCCTATTCCAAAAACAAAACAATGCAGAAGGAATCACTTAGGAGTTGCCTTTGTTGTTCGGAATATAACAATAACAATGAAAGTGAAGGGCTCTCAGGAAAACCACTCTTCTGTCATGAAATACTTTTTATTCTTCTTTGTAATTTTCTCATTTAGCATGCGATGAAATGGAGATATTCTCTTTTTTGTGTGAGAAAAATAGAACTACAAACTTTTTTTTTTTTAATGCAGAAGAAATGTAAAATAATCTGAACCAGAAGAGAGGTGTTGGTGCAGTTCCCCACATCACAGAGGTGACAGCTCTCATGGGCCACCAGCAGCCAGAGGGGGCCACTGCTGGTCCCCAGCTCTGTCACATCCCCTGCACGTTCGCACTGGGACAAAGTGACACCGAGAAGGGTGGGCAGCCCACACCCTGTACAGAAGCACAGGCCAGAACCGAGATGAGCTTCACAATGCCTATACAGCCACATAAACCAGGAGAAACATCATTTAAGTGACTATTACTATGCACGTGAACATCTGGAGTTACTGCATAAAACTCTGTAAAACCCAGCTGGGGCTCCAGCACTGGATGGTAGCTCCTTTGAGCTATCATCTCCACTCTCGCGAATGAAGAGGACTGATTTGGGGACCAATAACACTGGCTGACTTGGGTCCACACCGCTTTTACACTAGGCTTGCCTTTGAAAGCCAGCTGTAATGTCCAAAACAGATCTGGGGATGAGCTAATAACCATGAAGTGTTCACAGCCCAGTGCTTGAGTGAACTGTCTGGTCCCTCTCAATGTATCCCTAAAGAGCTGTTCCTAAGGCTGGCCCAACCTATGAATAACCAGAGAGTCTGAAGATCACACCTGTAGCCTGCTGGTTATTTACTTTACGCGGAGAACCACTTCCAGCCCCCGCCCATGGGTGCTCATTACTAGCATCTTCGGTCATCTGAGTATTGATTTGCGAAAGAGATCAAAGCTGACAGCTGCACAAATTAATTAAAATGAAGATTTTTCTTTTCTCTAAAATTAGAAAAATATGCCACAGTCTTGATGTAACACAACCCGGCTGTTCTACTGTTCTGTTCCACCCCCCAGCATTGTAAATATGCACTCACATTAATGGCATAATAACCTAACCAGGGAAGATGAAGAATCCCTAATTAAAAAAAAAAGATTTTTTCCCTAAAGACTCATAAATCTGAGCACTGATAAACTTTTCATATACATCCTGTAAAACTTACTGCAAGTGCGTTATTAAAAAATCTGCAAATAAATAATTCATAAAATCAATTTTTAGCTTATAAATCAACAAAAAATCATCCCAGTGATTCCTTATACATCTCCACTGCAACATCAGTGCTGCCTGCTGGTTTGTTCCAGCAACGATGGCACATCAAAACATCCTAATTCGTTTAGCTCCAGATGAAAAATGACTGCAATTTCGGGACTGCTGGCCGCTCATTATTCTTCACCAAATCAACATGCCTGCATTGTCTCTGTAGCCACGCTCAAGCGAAAATCAGCCCCTCGCGCTCTGCGTCTGTTCCGCTGCTGTCTGCAGGCACAAGCGGCTGGTGAGCGGTGGGGACGGGCTTCCCGGTCGCTCCGATGGGATGCAAACACTTAAAAAACTTAAGAGACGGTGTGGGACC
>VXAA01004704.1:352299-382673 GCA_013399115.1 Anseranas semipalmata
GCTCCCCCGCCGCGCCGGGGAGGGCGTTCGGTTCTCGGCAGGGAAACGCGAGCTCGGCCTGCGTTCGGGTTGGTGCCGCTCAATGGGAACGGCTGGATGGGAGCACGGAGCTCCTCGCATCACAGCACCGGGTATCAGCCCATCTCTGTCACATTACACCAGCTAAAATTCCAGCAGAAATCAACAGAGAAGGTTTTGTTTTGTTTTGTTTTTGTTTTTGTTTTTGTTTTTGTTTTTTTTTTTGCGTGGCTGTTTAAACTGCAGTGCAGCTCCATGCTGTGTCATTACATAGGGCGCAAGCAGCCAAAATGTCACAGCCCTACAGTGATGAGCTGGAAAGCTCTGCCACCTTCAAGCATCACCCTCTACCTGCAAATCATGTTGCCCCCCCAGCTCAGCCCCTGCCTTAGCCAGGGCCTGCCTCCTCCGGCGGGATGCGCGCAGAGCCCCAGAGGCATTTTTGCACGCAGCCATCTCTCAACACCCACTGACATCACGTGGCTTCCCGCAGCACGGCCGCGGATGGAGACTGAAAGGCCAAACATCGCACACTGCAATATTAATGCCATCTTCGCACAAAAATCCCGACTATGCTGCCCTTGATGGGAAAGTGAGAGGAATTACCTTCTAAGGTGCCAAACTTCCCTATTTTTTCTTGCTGCACGGAGACTTTGTGGATAGCACAATAAAAATAACCTACTATGTATTACAAGATGCTTATACACATACCCACACATTCGTCTCAGAATCAGTAAAAACACAACCGAACAAACAGAAATATTCAGGTATGTCACTGAAGTGCTGATGATCCTGGGACCTGCAAGTGAAGGCTTCACACTTTTCAGCAGCCAGAACACAAGCCCTCTGCCATGTCAAAACCCTACTTGCAGGGGAAAAAACGGCTGAACTGCCATAGGAAAACTAGATCGAAACCCACACCATTCTTACAGAAGAGACATTAAAAATGATCTCTGAAAACCAGTCATGTGGTTTGATTCTCGCAAAATGGAACAGAACGCGTGCGTTTGCCCGATGACTCACCCAGTGCGACCGTGGGCTGCTGCCAGGAGGGGAGAGCTGTTCTCCCTCCTCTGCACGGTCACAGCTAGCAATTGTGTGGCCGTAAACGGAGCTGCCACCAAAGCGCTCATTTGGGGCAAGCTGGTGGCGGGTTCGTTTCCTCGCCGGATCAGCCGGGGACAGGCTGCGTGGGCTGTCCCTGGCGGTGGCAGCCCAGTTACCGCGTCCAAATGCACACTGAGCAGCCTTACCTGACACGCTGATAAGGCTGCGGAGGGCACGCACTAAAATACCAAAAGCTAATTCGCCACCTCGAGAAAATCTGGTTGTAGATACCCCTCTGGTGACTGATTCCAGCTCAGCAGTTTGAGAACAAGCATGGGAGGTTTGAACACTACTTTTTATTTGCCTTAAACAATTTGAACAGACTGCAGGAAGTATAGAATATGATAAATCCTAACATCACTCAGAACATGTAATAAATCCTACTTTATCCTTTCCTCAATATTCTAATGAGGCTTTACATAAGAAAATGCCATGGGACCCCCACATCATCCAAGGGCAGACCAAAGGTCCTTGCAACCCACTGCTCTCTGTGTGACAGTGGCCAGCAGCAGATGCCTAGGGAAGAACATAAAACCAGATGAGGCATGTAATGGTGTTTTTCTGATGTACTTTCCTACATCCCAGCTATCTGCAGATCAGAGTCAGATTCCTCCTGGGGCAGAAGTGGTATCTTGGTGTTTAATGAGCCAATTTTTTCAAATCACTTTCTGAATTTCTGTAGGCTTTTGGGATCTGAAATATCATGTGTAGCAATTAGTTTCATAGTTTAATTTTACAGAATATGAAAACTATCTTTTGTTTTGAACTTACTATCAGGTAATTTCATTTAGTTCTTACATTATTGGAAACAATAACAATTATCTGTTCATTTTACATTTGTTCCCCTGTTGTTCTTGTCTCCAAGCTGAAGAGCTCAAGCCTAGTTAATCATTCTTCACACAGAGATATTGAATAGATTTTCTTATCCTTTTTGCTTTCCTCTGTATCATCCCTTGTAAAAAATGCCTTTTGAGGTGGAAAAGAACGGGTAGATGGCACCCCACACGCCACACCAGCAGCACAATCAGGCTTTCTGTTTTGTTCTCTATTCCCTTCCTACAAATTCCTGCCCTTCTATTTACTGTTTTGACGGTTACTATGCACTGAACTGACATTTTAGTTATCTATTAGAATTGCAAGAGCTCCTCCTGAAAGGCATCTAGTTCAAAGTCCATTCTTCGGTAAGCATGCCAGGCTTCTCTTCCTCCATGTATGCTACCTCGCCCTTACCACCGAATTTCACCTGCCACCAGTGAAATGAGCTGTGCCTCCCTATTGTGAAACCCATCTGCAGCTCTTTTCAAGCAGCTTATGTTTACTACTGTGAATAATTCAGCCCACAAGCAAAAACTGTATCTTCATTCTGCACCTCCCTTCCCACATTATCTGTGAAGACACTGAACATCAGAACACCAGCACAGTCCCTCACATCTTCACTCGTGACCTCTCCCCTTAACCACTTTCCTCCTCTCTTAGTGCTTTCTCACTTGGATCCTCCTGTGCAGGAGGATCTTCCCTCTCATCCCAGGCCTCTATTAAGAGACCATGTCAAAGGCCTTTTGAAGACCCAAGTAAACTATACCTGCTGAGTCTCCCGGTCATATCCTCACTAATTTTTTCAGAAAACCTAATCAAATCCATAGGGCACAACTTCCCTCTACATAATGCACATTGACTCTTCTTCATCATAAGGGCCCACCACTCTGTGGCTGTTACTCTCTGTTATAGTGTGTAAGTACTAAATACATTATTTATATATTCCATGTACTATTATGTCAGGCTCACTGGTCTACTGCTCACTGGCTCCCTGCTGGTACTTCGTTACAAATGGTTATCCCATCACTGCCTTCCCCCTGCCGTGTACTGAGGCAATTTTAAGCAATGAATCCCATGAAGGAGATAGTAGCTCTGTAATGTCATTCTTAAATCCCTGAGGAGTTCTGGTTCTGGCGGTTTGTTACTATTCATTTAGTTACTCTAAAACTTTTACTGACATTTCGAGACAGATCGTTATCTAATTTGAGCTCAGGTTTTATTTCACAGTCACTTACAAGGCCTACAAGCTGTCTGGCAGTCTACCGGGTTCTCACATTTTTGAAAAAGGACTTCATTTTTATATCTTTAACAAACTGTTTATATACTGTTCTGTACTTTTACATTAAAATTGCTAGTTTATTTTCTTCTATTTGGATACAATTCAGCAATCTGAAGGATGCCTGCTTTTTCTTCTCATTGTTTCTTTTCCCCTGTGTTTAATGACAGAACCCTTTTCTGGTGTTTCCAAATTCTATTTCGACAGGTGACATGAATTTGCTCCAAGCATCTAATATGCTGTCCTTGAACACTGTCCACACTGCCTGCAAGCATTCAACACCTGCAAGCATTCAACTCCTTTAAATTCCTTTGGTACATGAATGACTTCTCAGTTTTATTTCCTTTCCTTCTTTTAAATTAAAACACATACTGTTCTGGATTTTTTTATTCTCCTCACTCCTGCAAGGATATGGTTCAGAGTGCATTATGGATACAGAGGGCAAGATTCAGTATCTGTCTAAATTTGGTCAATGAACTGCACCTCAAATTCTCTGTTTCCTTCAAACAAGGTCAACCAGATCAGCTGTAGAAGTTCATATACAGAAATGCGACGTATCCCACCCTCACAGTAGCTCTTTTATTTGTGATCCTGCACACACACCTGAGGAATGATTCAAGAATTGCTTCCCTTCCTGTAGGTTTCCTGATTAGCTGCACCAAGAAGTTATTTATGGTACATCTAAAAATGTAGCACTGTGCCCCATTACAATGCTTAACACTAACAGCAGTGACTTAAGTCTCCTTCTATGACTGTGTTTGCTGCCCTCGACAATTCTCTGGTTTCCTTAGTTTGTAACATTTATTATCATCATTTGGGTAATCTCAGGTGGTTCATAATTTAATCCTGCTACTATTCTTTTTACTATTCAGGCATGGCATTCCAATCCATTTATCCTGTGCCACTTGCTGATAGAATCAATTTGTTAGTTTTTCTTTAATACGTTAGAAACACTCTTTCACTGGTACAACCTTTTATGTTATTCGTATAAAGCTTGCACAATAGTAATATGCTCCAGTGGTTATCTTCCTTCGACCACATTCACGATATACCTATTATGCCATGTAGCTTCTTTAAAAATATGTGTATTTCTCCATCTCACTTTTTAAACTTCCACTATGACTGGCAGAGTTTCCTGTTTTTCTAAATCCTTTTTAAACAACATTTGTCTAACAGTTCCTGACTATTTTGTACTTGAGTTTTGCCAGCTTCTAACCCATCCTTCATTTGAGGAAGCCATGATCGTTGACACTGCCTGTAAAGGATGTGTTGTCCCATATTGTGTATTACTTCACCTTGCCAGCTTTCCCCTAATTCTTTGTTTAGAAACTACTCTATAATCTCTTGATTTGCATGTCAGTAGTCTGCTTTTGTTTTGGTTTATAAAACAAAGGATCTTTTCATGTCAAATGTTCCTCAGTTCATAAATAATCTAAATCTCCCTCTTTTTTATACCATTTTCTGCATGAAGGTGACTGAAGGTACAAAGGCCTCTCTGTCTGACACTGAGTACGGTTACGGCAGCATTTTGGACAATTTCACCATTGGGCTCCTGGTCTTCTAGCTTCTACCCGACAGCTTCAGTTCTGCCTCCAGTGCCTCCTGTCTGTTGCCCTCTCCAGGGCACCCACCTGCCCCCTCCATAGTCTCTAGGACTGCCCAGATGCTTCACCTGATGCACCAGCTCCTCCCAGCACACCCCTGAGTCCTGTTTGCATCATCAAGCCCAGCTATCTATGCAACTCACGATGCCATCACCCACCAACATAGTTGTTACCTCTCCTGTCTGTTAAGACTCCCATCCCTGAAAGGACCAGAGCCACGACCCTTCCAGTCCAGAGGCTTTTCTGTCCTTAGCAAGGCTGGGACTGCCTAGCCTGTGGCAATAGATTCTGTGGTGCCCCTCTGCCTCCCTGAGCTTTTCAGACACCTTGGCTGCAGAATACAGCAACTGCCATGGAGCTGCTTGCACCATCAGACATGTGTTCTGCACAGGCTGAAACCTGCTCAAATCCAACCTTGATGAACTGGGAAAAGCTTGACGGTAGTTGAACGGTGTGGCCAAATATCAG
This sequence comes from Anseranas semipalmata, assembly GCA_013399115.1. NCBI lineage: Eukaryota > Metazoa > Chordata > Aves > Anseriformes > Anseranatidae > Anseranas > Anseranas semipalmata. Next base: position 357,589 of record VXAA01004704.1, read on the forward strand.
GATGCTGCTTGAATTAAAGACGAGTAAAAGTATTAATCTAAATGGCAGTATCCACTTTTGAACCAAGCATCTGAACTCCCACTACAATCAATAGATGTTGGTCACAATCAAACAAGCTGAGAGAGGAATTCAGCCCATCCTAAGGCAGTTCCTACTCTAATCTTCATTGACTGCAATGACTAGGGGTTCCGATCAGTTGTTTAAATGTAGGTACTTAGCACCACTTCAGGTATTTTGGATATCCCACTGGCCTCCAGCTACGACTGAAGAAAGGAATAGGTCTCCCATAGGTCCTCTGTCACACCTGCCAGCCCCATGCAGATACTCAGATATCCCACACAGTGCTGGACACCTGGGGTGGGCGACTGAATCAAGCCCTAGACCACCACTGCCTGTGATGGGTGTTCGACAGTGTAACTCTTATGTAGGTACCCAAATTTAGACTAAAACTTGAGCTGAATCCCATCCCGCCTACTTGGAGCTGAGGCTGTCTAAAGGAGTTCAACAATTAATTTTGCCAAATTCAAGTTCCACACTATGGTATGTGAACAAGACATCGTTTTTAAGATATTTATAAAAATTTCCTCTATTGTGAAAAATAGGTAACCGTTTTAATATAATTTAAACTTGTAACCCTGTAAGCACAAGACTAGCAATATGAGTCTCAAGGGAAGTTTCCCTTCGGTGTTGGGGTTCTGTCTCCTACAGCATGATGATTTACTGTCTTTTGACAGCTGTTTTTCTAAAAATTTAAATCTCCAATTCTATCTCCCATTGTTATAAAAGTAGCCATACAATATATTAGGCTTTAGCAAGTCACTAAAATAAGATACCACTGGTTTCAAGGCTTGGGTTTAGAATTTCTATCTATAATAAAGAGCTTTTGTGTTATCAAATTTCACTGTACATGAGCAAACAAAAAACTCTCACATGTTCAAAGACAAGGAAATGCCTTGTGAATTTAAGAGAAAAAGGAAAGAGATCAGAATGTTTGACACTGGTCACTTTATTATTTTCTTCCAGAGCTACTTAAAGGATCTCTGCAACTGCCCTTAAACTGTGAAGCCTGTGATATTCCCCACTTGCCTTCAGGACTTTGATTTAAAAAGCTCTTCCTGTTCAACTTCTACATTTATTATAACAAGTCATGAACGTCACATCTAGCATAATCAGTATTGCTTTGGCTTCATTGTCTTGAAAAGTGGCAGAAATCTTGCTTTGTGTATTTGTTATCCCAATGCTTATATTGAGGAGACCAGTTTTTCTAAAGCTATATACCTGGACATGTACTATTTATACTATCTAGTATACTATTTAGTATACTAAATATACTATTTATAATCACACAGAATCACACAGAATCACACACAGAATTGTTCAGGTTGGAAGAGACCTCCAAGATCACCTAGTCCAACCTCTGACCTAACTCTAACAAGGCCCACACTAAACCATATCTCTAAGCTCAACATCTAAACGTCTTTTAAAGACCTCCAGGGATGGTGACTCAACCACTTCCCTGGGCAGCCCATTCCAAAGCCTAACTACCCTTTCGGTAAAGAAGTTCTTCCTAACATTCAACCTAAACCTCCCCTGACGCAACTTTAGCCCGTTCCCCCTCGTCCTGTCACCAGGCACGTGGGAGAAGAGGCCAATCCCTACCTCACTACAGCCTCCTTTAAGGTACCTGTAGAGAGCGATAAGGTCACCCCTGAGCCTCCTCTTCTCCAGGCTGAACAGCCCCAGCTCCCTCAGCCGCTCCTCGTAAGGCTTGTTCTCGAGACCCCTCACCAGCTTTGTTGCCCTTCTCTGGACTCTCTCAAGCACCTCCATGTCCTTCTTGTAGTGAGGGGCCCAAAACTGAACACAGTACTCAAGGTGCGGCCTCACCAGAGCCGAGTACAGGGGGACAATCACCTCCCTAGTCCTGCTGGCCACACTGTTCCTGATACAAGCCAGGATGCCGTTGGCCTTCTTGGCCACCTGAGCACACTGCTGGCTCATATTCAGCCGACTGTCAAATAACTGTCAATAACTATCTCCAGCAGTTGTCTAGGTTAACTAATGTCATTTCATGTGATTTCCAAACACAAAATGTAAAGGATAACTAAAAATAAAAAACAGAATTCCTCCTCTGTGATACTTAAACAATCACTTTTTTTCTAAACAAGCTCATGGCAAACCTGATAATATGTGGGTAGTCTTTCTCAAATTATGGATTATCTCGATACCCTGTGGTCTCAGCAAGTGTTGCAGAATTAGATACAATTTACCTCTATGTCTAATCTGGACCATTAAGTATACTGAGGTACCTACAGCAATGACATGCTCCAGACATGGGCTTTAAAGTAGTTCCCAATATTTTCCTACAATATAAATTAAAAGGCAAACACTAATATTGTATATATAATGTATCTCATTGCTATAGGTAGAAATTCTAAACTCTGTTTCTTGGAGACCACCTTCTGAAAAATCCTGTCTAATATTTGTGTTCTATTTCGGGCTGGAAAATGCAGTTTTAAAATGTTCTTATATAAATTAATTTGTAGCTGACAGATTTTTTGAGCAGAATTTGGATATTATTATTTTTTTTTTGGATATTAAACTAAAACTTAGCTGACTAGTAAATGTGTAATTTTCATAAAGAAACATTGAAAATGCCATTTGTTAGGTTACCTGCTTCAGTCATAGCAAGTCCTGATCCAGACATCTTTACTGATTCTGTGCACAGGGAGGGAGAATGAAGGCTCCCAGCAGTGCTTTGTTCCCTATTAACAGTGAAGGATCCAAAGAGAACTTTTTTCCATTTCTGACCCTCATCAAGGAAACACAAGTAACTGATTATGCTCACAGTGAAAGAACAGAAATTGTACTAACCCAGGCTCTTCTCATATCATCTGCCAAGAAATGTTCCAATAATACTAGATGTGACTTTATATTAACTCCAGATAGCATTGCATGCTAATAGTAAATAATTACAGAAAAAACACACAGGCCATATCAGAGGCTGATAAAGGGTACCGCTTCCAAAAAGGCAATCTTTTCCAAGAATCTGTCTGTCATGTACCAGAAACCTGGATGGGCTGCGTTCACCCCTGAGTAAGAAACTGCTGCTACATACACTTCTCTGAAACAAGCTACTTAATTATTTAAGGCTTTTCTACCTAGGAAGTTAAGCCAAATGCATGACAGAAAATGTAAAATGCATGTGGTATGGCTATGGTTTGGGTAGGAATTCAAGCATATTACACCTTATTTCCATCATATTCCATTATTATCTGTAGGCAAGTATGTGAACACTGAGAATGGAAAATACAGGAGCACAAGTGGTACAGAAGAGTAAACTATAGAAATGTCACACAGTAGGTGTGAAAAGCAAGTTTCACATGAGCACAGCAGGATAAGCTACTGATGAGAAAGACACAAAACTAAGCAACTTAACCGTGTACTACTTCGTCACTGAGTTTGTCTGCACCCTTTCCTGTTCCACAGTGACCTGTTTGCTGACCAAGCTGGGGTAGGAAGCCAAGACCCAGAGAATTAAAAGGCCTTGCACATCTTACCGTTAGACGTTCTCATCTGCCGCCGCCGCCCAACCCGGTCCAGGCCGATGGGGGTGCTCTGAGAAAAGGTGAGCGGGCGGAACCTGGCGGAGACAGCTTTGTAGGGGGGCACCTGGTGCGCGGGAACCGGCGGCCGCGTGGCAGGCTGCAGGGAAAACGAGAAACGCCGGCGTGAGTAACCGACCTGCCTGCCAGCCCCGCTGAGCGCAACCCGGGTGGGAAGGAGGGTGTCTGCGGGGAGTCCAGCTAGTCACAGGGGCAGCAAACACCCCTACTTCAAGCACCTGTGACATTGCTTAAACACTACATAATGTATCCACCATCATCACGGTAAATATTTTATAATGTTATAGTTCTCTGTTAAATTAAAAATTCCATCGTCTCCTCTCACGATCAAGCAGGCACTGTAATTTTCATCTTGTAATACTCCATACCTAAGTGTTCTGGGATCTAACTGATTTCAGGCTGATGTTGTAGACGCCCATCTGACTAGTGGAATAATGACCAACAATTCTACAGATGGAAGTTTTGTTCATTTGCTGGGATGCTTTCTTTCTTCAAATAAATGTATTGCTTTTAAGTAAAATAAACTTGTAAAACAAGACCAAAATAATTGTCTAAACGATCCCCTGCTCCAAAGATCCCAGGAGTCACATTAAAAAGAGGTAATACTTAGTTTACTTGTAACTTTATGTAGAAGACATTTCCTTTAGTTAAATCATTCATTTGCTTAATTATGATTAGAGAACCTACCTATTTGCAAATTGAGTCTAATTTTATGTTGTCCCTGAACAACTCCACATTGAACAGCAAAACCTCATCATAAGAACTTCAGAGAAACACATCTTTAATCTTCTCTTATCTTTCAGTGGTTACTGTTCATAGGCCCTTTTATCGAGTAATCTGAAACATCAAGGCTTTTTTTATGACCTGTTGACACTCTGTTAGGAAATCAATTATTTAGTATTGTTTGAAAACTGTTTCTCACACCTAAGCTGTCAGACGAAAACAAAACACAACAAAGAAGGAATTAACATGCTTCTTAACTATTCCCTTGGGTTTTCAAAGCTTTTAAGAAAAAAATCATCATGGTGAAAATCAGTCTTTGAAAGTCCCATATAAAATACTTCTACATATGTATTCCTGATTCATTAATTCTGTTTTTACATTTCAGCTACAAATTTACTAATGATTGCCAAAAACCCCAGTAAGCATTTAGTATGATTTAAGTACAACCTCATCTTCAAACTTCATCTCCTCAGTACTTTAGCAATATCTCAGGATCCTATCATTAAATAATAACAAAGAGCAAGTCTGATATATTGCATCAAATAGCTAATAGAAGTAATGCTAATCACTGTAGACAAGTAATTGGCCAATTAAACAACAAAGTTATTTAATCTGGGCAATTAATATTTTCTTGTAAGGCTTTAATCCAGACTCCTTCCCTCCCCAGTGCAATTACTCAGTGGTAGGCCTGGGAGTAGTGGTAGGCCACCATTTGGCTTAAAAATGCACCCCTGTTGGGTGTGCTCCATAGTTTTGGTCTTGACCACAGCAATGTGGTCCTAGCAATGTGCTCACTGAACCCCAGCCCTTGTGGCAGCATCTGAGCAAGGAAAGAATCAACTCAAATAGCTGCCTTGATGCATGGTCCTTCATCAATTAACTGATGCAAGGTAGGTTTGAAGAGAGACCAATTTGTTTTCAGCATTAAATAAAGGGCTTGAGGAGTATTAAATGACTTTCATGGTAAGAAAGAATTATTTGGGTTGTTTGAAGATGGTATGTTGCCAATACTCAGTATCGCTTGAAATCCATCTATTATTTCTGAGTAAGATGGCCTAGAATTTATAACAAGAGTTTTCCTCCTTTTTTCCCCTAGGCTACATATTGATAAAATTAATTTTTAAAATATCCCAATTACATAGGATTGGAAACAATAGCCTTTGCCCCAGGAAAACTTCCATTGGTTTCAGCTGGAGTTTTGCTGGTACAGACTTCAGGATCCATTTGTTTTTCAAGAAATTATAAAGAAAAAATGTGCAATAGGACAATAACAACATTCATGTTAAAAATTGCTTTTCACAGAAGACTGAAAATCCTGTCAGTATTTCAGCATTTGATTTCAGTCAGGGGACTACTCTACCCATGACTTGGGTACCCATGAATTGCATTGAACTTCCCAGCAGGAGATTGATTAGCACAAGAAAGATTGATAGGATTCAAATTCTATACTAACCACTGGAAACACATTTTTTTAGAACATAAATTCTATTTCTTTTTTGTTGTTGTTGCTTTATTAACTTGACACCTGCTTTAGGAAGGCGCCCTACAGCTTTTCTAAAAGGTGGAGGACACCTTACCAGCACAGTACTACAAAAGCCTTTGAGCCTGAAGCTCTGTAACCACCTACCAGACAGGGCCATCACTACCAACAGAACAGTAGCTCCTGTACATATTGTACCACTTCAAGACTACCTCCAGGAAAAAAGCAGAATCTTATCTTTCAGAATTTTTTTTGTTTCTCTTACCTAAGCCAACAGAGAAAGCAAGTAAGTATATGGGTACTGGTCAAGTGCTAAGCTAACTGAACCACTCGCTATTTTCTTAGGGGCTTCCTACATTCCATCAGGTCAATTTAGTAGCACACAAACAGGCATATTTTCATATTGCCAGTTTTCTTAACTCTTTCTTTATTTGATTAATTTCTTAATTTATTACCAATTTTCTCAAGTGACTTCCTTATTAGTTTTAAGTACCCTTGGTATGCCAACACCAAGATCTTGAACACCACAGCTAATATCATAGGTTTTGAACGGGCCTGGTTTTGGACATTTTGAAATTATTGACAAATAATATGCTATTATCATATTGTTTGTACTCCTCTGTTCCTCAGGCCCCACACCCTGCAAGGTGACTAAATACACAGCTGTATTACACATAAATGAGCTCTTATAACCAATATGAGAAGTAACGACCATTCCAAGAAAGAAACAAGGTTAATTTACAATACAAAGAACATTATCCCAAAGTCAGTAGCAGTTTTATTCCATGCTGTTTTGCTTTTCAACAAGACAAAGTAATTAGTGACAAGGAAAGCAGAATTGTAAGTATATGATGTCAGCTTGACAAAGGGGAAGGAAGAAAAGGAAGCATCCATTCTATTTTCTAGGTTGAAGATAGAGACAAGGAAGTGAAAGGGTCTTTTGCAGTCTGCAGAGAGCACATCTCTTATCTTACTTGTGTCAGCAGACCTTCAATTTCTTCTGCTGGACCGCTTCCATAGAAATTGACCCCACCTATTACAGAGATGGGTCTTCTTTTTCGCCCTCTGTGGTAGCCTACTGTATTGCTTTGGATCACAGACCCAACAGAAGCCAGTCCTGGCTGATTTTCTCCATCCATGCAGTCTGTCTTCTGTGACTCCACAGCAACTGCATCTTCAGGTATAGAGATACCTCTGATTGACATTTGGCCATAGTCTGAGAGAGGTCTGGGCCGAGATCTTTTTCCAGAGCTCCATCTCCTGGGTGTGACTTTTTGTGTGTCTGTCTTTTCTTCATCCTGGGATGGGGACTTCTTCCAGTGGTCATCAGAAACAACCTTTTTAAATGTGAACAAGTCAAATAAGCCACAGAATTTTCTGATACTTAATCATTTTTGAGTCTTTCATACGGCAGATCAACTTAACATTGCTAAAAAGAAAGTGTTACCACAAATATAACAAACGCAACTGACAATTCAGGAAGATGGTAACTTTGCAAAGGAAAGACATCATCTGCTGTTTGTGCTGAGTAAGGTTAACATTACATCATCAGCACCTCTTAGGCAACTAACATCACTAATACCATTAACAACTCACCTATGGCCTCTGCAATAGCAAGACCTGTCATAAACACTGCATTCAATGAATCAGGCCTGGCACTCACAGACATTCTTCATGCGCGCAAGTAATATGATACATATAACATCTGTAAAAAAAATTCAGCCCACAAATATTCCTCTGCTTTACCTCTAGCCATAATGAAAATGAGCAGTGAGGCTCAGTTTGATGGTTTGTTAATGCCAGGTAACTGTAAGCCGATACCAAAACAGGCAGTCCTGCTCCCTCCCACCACCCACTCCCACACCCTCACTTGTGTCAGATCTAGAGACTGTGTGGCTGTGTGCGAATGGTTTAGCGAGCTGATTCATTTTGGAAGGAAGAAATTAATTTTCTCCCTGATCGTGAAGGTTATACTCATACAGAGCATATATGATGCAATACTGTAACACAAATACAGGGAAAACTACTCTTTTCAGAGAGGAAGATTCGAAAATGAGCGTTTCATTTGTATTTAGCAGCAAATTTGTCCCTACAGGTTAATGCCTATGCCTATCACAATTGTACTAGTACTGCAAGTGTGGAAATAAAATAGCCTCAACTGAAATACTTATCACCATTTGGAAGCATTTCAGCGCATTTGGAATAAAACTGCTGTAAACTTCTCTAGCAAAACTCCCAGTTTTTGAGAAAAAAATATTGCACATAAAAAATTATATTCACTTTTCCCTCACATTTCCAAATTCTGAGTGTTTTCTTGGCTTTTCCTGGCTCCTCCATAAGGAGCAGAGAAGAAATATAGAGAGGAAGATTGGTGTTTCTAGGCTGGATTTGCATGACCACCTGATGCAGTGAATAACTAACTCCAATTCACTGCTGAGCAAGTGAACCCTGCTGTAATTTCTCATACAAATTACGAGCTAATTCTGACTTTTTGTAAAAAAATCAGCCTACTTTTTATCAGGATATGTTTAGACTGCCCAAGTACATTTCTGACAATGTTCAAAGCTAATAAATATTCCAAAAAGAAAGGCTACATTTTGTTTGTCTCTGGCTACAGTTTGTTCCTCTGTTTTAGACCAGATGAAGGCATTTCAGGTACCGCATGTTCAAAGCAACCATTTGCCTAGAATCAACCTTTTACAATGGAGCCTGCATAAGATGGCTCATCCTCTGTCACTTTTTGCTCCACATGTATATTTTCAATCAGGCCAGTACAACTCCAGTTAGCCTGATGCACCTGACAGAGTGGGCAGATTTTGCTTTTTATTTGAAAGACAGTTTAAGAGAAATTTCACTGTATGAAACCACTTTAACTAGTAGGCAGAGTTAATAAATAGTCAGCATTTTAACATGATTACTGCAATTGAGGTATGGAAAATGATCCGTGTCCTACATTAAATTCCTTCACTTAGGACATGAAATTTCCTCTAAATAGAGCACTTGCATAAATTCTGAATTCTGTGGCAGCACACCTGTCACTCAAGAATGCTTCAGCTTCTCTGTTGATTTTGGCTCATGACTAGTTTCAGGAGCTGAAACGATTCAGCGTGGAGTGAGCACCTGGCTGGTGCACTGACAGCTTCAGCACAGCGGGTGAAGCTGGCCCTCAAACACAGCCCCTTGAGGTCAGAGCAGCAAAAGCACAGGTTAAGTAAGGTTCTTACCTCTGAATCAGACACGGGTAAAGGGTCTCCACATACACAGTAACTGAGAATGGAGTTCACTAGAGTCATTTTATATTTCTGTTTTTCAAAGTCTTGTCCGTAAGAACCACAAGTGCGAACAAACTCCCTGCGTAACCAGTCAGGCAAAGTTCATCCCATGATCCTGTACTTTTAGACTGTGGGAAGGACACGTCACATGTCATCTCCTAATCTGCTTTTTACACCCTTATCTTGAGCAATAACATTTGCAAAGAGACGACTGTTCTCCTTCTGTAGCGCTCCACCCACAGTAGCCAATCCAAATGACAGGGAGATTTGTCTCTGCTGTGCAATAAACAATCCTGAAGGACATGTATTTTTAGGCTTAGACCCATAACTGCAATGAAGAATACTAATAAAACAGAAAACGTAATCCTCTCCTAGCAAAAAATCAGAGGAAACCAGACTGATAACCTCACATTGCTGTAAGTGACCTACTCAAGCAGGAGGGACCTGATCAAGAGACGCTGACTCCTAGGAACAAAATACCCAGCATGTAACTCATAGGCTCCAATACTGCAGTCACTTAAGCAAGTTCCACTTGTCACTGGCTTTATACTGGTGTACCACCACTGACCTCAAATGACCTTCTCTTGATTAATCCCTTATAAGTGAAATCAGGTTTATGTTCTGCATCAGCAGACATGGGTATTGATACGCATGGCACTTCATGTAGGATGAAAATCAAACATCATGCACTGACTCCAGAATTATAAAGTGCTGGTCAAAAATTTCAAGCAATTTCAAGATTCCCAAGAAGTAAAGGTCTAACTAAAGTTGAGTCTACACTGGGTTTTCTGAAATTTACACCTGCTAGTCTAGCTACCCCACAGGATTACCAATGTTAGCAATCAAGATCATTCATCTTGTCTTTTAGGCTGCATCCACACATAGAATTCATATGGGACTGCAAACACAAATTGATCTACATATTTATATTGATGCAGATGAATAAATTTTATCCGGACAGCTAAATATCTACAACAGTGTATTAGTTAAATTGTTGTATTTCAATCATTTTTCTTTTTCCTGACAGCATTTTCTACAGATACAACCATTTAAAATGAACAGTCACTTTGATCCAGGCTACATTTTTATTTGCTACTCTTCCCATGTAATATGTCACTCTTAACTTTCAGGGTGTGATTCAGCCCCAGATTCCCACACCTCAGTGTTGATGTCTGCAATGCAGGTGTCTATGTTAGCTAGATGTTAAAGCTCTCACTGTAGTCTGTAGAAATCTGGGGTGAGATTCTGTTGCCTAAACACAGACACCCAATGCTATTTCAAATGTCCTAAGGGACCTACAATATCTCCATGCGCCATGCATCATGCAAGTATGACACAGGACCTACAGGAGGCCTGTGCCATCCTGAAGCTGCCCATGGAGACAAGGGGGAACTGCTCAGGGCACGTCCAACAGCACTGGGTGCTTATGCTCAGGCAACCAAGTTAAGCCCGCAAACTACAGCATCAGTGGAGCCTACAAAATGATTCAGCCAGGCAGCACCAGGGGCAGGCATCAGTGGCCAAAGTGTTGCAGCATTACTCCAGGCACTGTGAGGTCCCCATCGGTCACTCCAGCAAGGTGGAGCTTTCCGGCAAGGTGCTTTCCAGCTGTGTCTTGGACAGCTGCACTGCATTGCATTTGACAGCTACTTTTAGGTAACTCGGTTCAGCTCCAGGTGCCAGTTTTGGGTTGCTGTTTGGGTGTGCTCCCCAGGCCTCACTGACCATGCCCACCAGGAGGCCACCCCAATGGTTGCAACAGCAGCTTCCCAGGCAACTCCCAGATAGACACCTGCACCACAGAGCCCAGCTGGGCTGAATTGCTCCTTTGCCTGGCCCAGATTGATTTCCTAACCCAGGTAAGCAGCTTCAAGGACTTGGTTCTGTTCCCGCTCCCCTCGATCTGGCACTGGTACAACCCTGCTGCAGTCAGGGGAGCATTGCTGCTGCTGGCATTCCCTGTTACTCATTAATACCAACGTAAGCAAGATCAGCATCAGGTGTTTAAGGACTGAAATCTTAACTTAGCCTTTGTAGCAAGATCAGAGCCAGGTTTTGCAATTATTACTTAGACTACAGTGTATATTTTATAAATTTGGCACCAAAAACTGCCTCCAGAAGGAGTGTTGCCCAAGGAGAGATAGATAACTCTCCAGATCAGCATGAGATCTGATCCGTACAGTACTGATAGTGTTGCTTATATGGATGCAACTTATATCACTGAAATGGCAAAAATTTGCCAGTAACTGAAATTGCATGGAGGGACTTTTGCTGGCACAATTATATCAGTCATGAATAACATCCTATACCCAACAGATATGCTTGGCTGCAGAAAAAGCCCAAACTATAAATCGGACCCAACACCCATCTGCCACTGGTACACTTCTTATGCTGGCAATGGACAAACAATCGCGTGTGAGCTTTTGTTGATGTAGTTATGCCAATAAATTCCCCAGTGAAAATAAAATCACAGCTCTGTAACATGTTGGTGCCTGGGTACACTATAGAGGCTCCTTGCCCACTCATCTGCATTCCTACCATTACATATTTGGATTTCCTATTTGGATTTTTATGTTCTAAACTTACCAACACAATTAATGCTTCATAACTTATACATATAGAAAAGTATAAGGGGACACTTAAATCTCTAGAAAGTTTTTTCCCATCTGCCTTCTCCCCCTCAATTCCCTCTGCCAAATGGCACCGCAGCGGCTGTGCCACAGGACCTCCTTCTGCCCACGAACCCACAAATACCTTTATACTCAAAGGTATTTTATGGATGGTTTTCAGCAGAGCAATTGGCCTCCTTCTGCCTTTTTTTCCCCTTAGCTCCACAATAAGTTGCATTGCTTCTTGTTTTGGCATTTCTTTATTTTCCCACATACGTACTCTATTTTTGAGCTGCCTGGCTGAAGTGCAGCCTCACTAACTACAACAGCCTTGCTCTAGTCCAGAGAAAAGACTAGATCAAATTCTAATTTGATTTGATTCTAATACTGGCTGATGCAGGTCAGCACACTTGATTACCCCATATTTTTCACTGAAAACTTGTGATGGATAATTGGTCATGTTCTTCTGTAAATGTCAAGGCTTAAAAACAGATACTGGAGTGTTTATAGGGAAAAATCACGGTGTTTGTGCTATTTCATGTAGGTATCTCTATGTTTTGATTATGAATACATGCTTCCATGTACATTTAGGAGTCCAGATATACAAATGTATAAACTTATTATGCTAGCAATGACAGCTATATGCCAGTATTATAATCAGTGACTACTAAGTAGCTGATATTTCTGTGTAACACAGGAACTGCCACTGTATAACACGGGAACTGCCAAATGCTCGGAAGTCAGCAGTAATATTAGAACTGATTTTTCAGTTCATATAAGCTAGCAAAAATGTAAAGGACCAAGTGCTCATGACCTAGTGGTCATAAATAATTTTATCACCTTCACTTAACAGAGTAAAAGTCCAGGCAGCATGTCTCCACCCAGGTACATGATAAAAGGTAACCTTTGCACTTTTTCTTGTTGCTAAATAGCAGCTGGGGAACACTAGTTGAAGTTCATCTATCATCACTACTAACTGAGGTTAAAAGGTTGTTTTATGCTTCACAGACATGATCAATATGGGCTCTCAAGTGGGACTCTCAAGTCCTTGTACCTCTAGGCAGGGGCAGGGGGTGCAAAATTCCTCCTGCTGTAAGAGAAGAGCAGGTTCGAGGCAACAGCTACAAGTCTATAGGGCCCAATGCAATGCATCCCAGAGTCCTGAGGGAACTGGCTGATGCAGGTGCCAAGCCACTCCCCATCATATTTGAAAAGTCCTGGCAGTCAGGTGAAGTCCTGGTGACTGGAAAAAGGGAAACATCACTCCCAGTTTTAAAAAGGGTGGAAAGGAAGACCCAGGGAACTACAGACTGGTGAGCCTCACCTCTGTGCCTGGCAAGATCATGGAACAGACCCTCCTGGAGGCAATGTTAAGGCACATGCAAGACAAGGAGGTGATGCGAGACAGCCAACATGGCTTCACCAAGGGCAAATCATGCCTGACCAATCTGATGGCCTTCTATGATGGAGTGACTGCATCAGTCAACAGGGGAACACCGATCGATGTCATCTACCCAGACTTTTGTAAGGCCTTCGACATGGTCCCACATGACATCCTGATCTCTAAATTAGACAGATATGGATTTGAAGGATGGACCATTCAGTGGATAAGGAATTGTCTGGATGGCCACCCCCAGAGAGTAGTGGTCAATGGTTCTATGTCCAGGTGGAGACCGGTGATGAGTGGTGTCCCGCAGGGGTCTGTCTTGGGACCATAACTGTTTAATATCTTTATCAATGGCATAGACAATGGGATCAAGTGCACTATCAGCAAATTTGCAGATAACACCAAGCTGAGTGGTGCAGTTGATACAACAGAAGGAAGGGATGCCATCCAAAGGGACCTGGACAGGCTGGAGAAGTGGACCCATGTGAACCTAATGAGGTTCAACAAGNGGCAATTTGTGATCAGACTTAGAATAAACAGTATTATTATACCCTCTTCTATGGTAATTACCTAGTTACTTAAAGAAAATATCAGAAACCTAACAGGCACTTTGTTTCAACACAGAAGCCAGCAAATGAACCAGGAAAATGTTAGTACTTTGGTTACTTTTCAGCCCCTACACTGTGAAGAATTTTGAGGAAAGGAAATACAGGAAGAAATTTGGGCTTGTTCAGCCTGGAGAAGAGAAGGCTCTGGGGAGACCTTATAGCGGCCTTCCAGTACCTTACGGGGGCCTACAGGAAAGCTGAGGAGGGATTCTTTGTCAGGGATTGTAGTAATAGGACAAAGGGGTAGTGGTTTTAAACTAAGAGGAAGGTAGTTTTAGGTTAGATATAAGGAAGAAGCTCTTTACTATGAGGGTGGTGAGGCACTGGACCAGGTTGTCTGCAAAAGTTGTGGGTGCCCCATCCCTGGAAGTGTTCAAGGCCAGGCTGGATGGGGCTCTGAGCAACCTGGCCTAGTGGAAAGTGTCCTTGCCCATGGCAGGCAGTTGGAACTAGATGGTCTTTAAGATCCTTTCCAACCAAGCCATTCTATGATTCTATGAATATTTTTATTTGCAAACTGCTGTGACAGACACAGAGATTATGAGACTCTGGATACAACAGAGCCTCCCAGAGAAAGCATATATATTGCTTTCTTTCCAAATTCTGTAAAAAGGTCCTGAAGTGTTATCAGAGCCCAGTGACTACCCGCTGATCCACCAGGACTGACAATTTCCAGTGCTATCATCACAGCAGTGGTTACCATGGAAATTACTGGTTTTGCTGTAGAAAAAAAAGCACCAGTTCAGTCAATGTTTGCATCTTCTATCACAATCTAACTGGAATTATTAAACCAATTTTGTTCACTTACAGAATGAAAATTTTCATCTATTCCTTTAGAATTAAATGCAAATTGCACTATATCCTTTGTCTTTCCATTCCTGTGGCTCCTCTGCCACTAGCAACTTCTCTTTTTAATTAGCCTTTGAGAAGACCCTAAATAAATGCATTGATTATCTGTCCCTGGAATATACATTGTTATTCAACCTGTGGTCTGTAAGACAGGAGAATCTGATCTGTGAAACAGCTGCAAAAAACTGTGTAAAGACACACATATTTACACCTATACAAACAAGCAAAGCAGAAGAAATCAAAGTAACACAAGATTCAAAATTTAGCATAAATTGTAACTGCTTGGAAGTTAAAACCATTAGAGCAGGATAATCTGTCCATTTTTTTTCAAAATTGGGTAGACCCACAGTTTGAAATTTTGCAAAGCACTGCTTCAAACGGGCACCCCTAAAGGAATACTGCTGTGCTGTGCTGGTGTGAGCTCCTTGAATGGATGCAGGAAAAAACATGCATTGTAAGAGAGTAAAATCACATTACTTTGATTTCTATATGCTAAAATCAATCCCCATTAGCAACACAAGCTACTGCAGTAAACATTCATTTTGGAAATTTTAGAAGTTAGAAGAAAAATGTATATAATTCTACTCCTGGGATTTGTTGACATAAACCATTTGTGGAATTTTAACTAACAAATATACCTATAAATCTCATTAAATATCTATACAGATTAGCTGTATAGATACAACCCCAAACAAAATTTGGCCATATATTTCTAAGGCATTTTTAATGCTAGTCTACTTCTTTTACCCTGAGCCTGAAAAGCATGCTTATCGTAATCAACAAACCTAATGCTTTCCCTCTTAGCAACGTGCTTTACGAAGATTAGCAAGTTCACCTTCGTAATATTCACACTTCCCAGATAAGAAAAAGTCACAAAGCAGTTCAGTAATTCAAGTCACACAGGAAGTACACAGCTGAGCTGGAAATGACCTGCGGATCTCATGACTCAAATCTGTTCTTCGGCCTCAAGGATTTCCTTCATCCTCTCCTCTGTCATTTAACTCATTTCCAAAACCAAATGTAGTTAGCAGATTTCTGACTGGCAGAGGGCAGTTTGCAAGGACGGGCACTTGCTTTGCAGAAATAATCCCATCACACATATAAAATGCAAGCATGCTAAAAACAGAAAGTGGTTTTCTGGTGTCTTGGTATTTGAGGATTGCTGGATGATGCTCTAACACTGTTTCTTCTTTACTTCAGTATCTAAATTAGAAGCAAGAACGTAGTATAGAGTAAAGTAACATTAATATCTTTGAGTCTTTTCAGAAGATGTATAGGCATTAACAGCCCCTAAATAATCCCCACGTAATTTCTAAATCAAGACTCTGGACACCCCAGAGCATGTAGGAGGACTAAAAATACCCATTTTCCTCCTATTTGGTAAAACAAACAATTTTTTCCAGGCTGCCTGCTATCTCTGTAGCATCCGCTGGTGAACCTCAAAAGCCAGATGATAACTACAAGTTGAAAGTGGAACTTTCTGCAAACAAAGCGAAACATAAAAAGCTGCCAGCCCTCTAAGTGTCTCTCCAGGAGGAGGTCCCCTGGTTCCCCTTCTCCCCACCCTTCCAGAGCAAAGCCTCATTGTCCCAGCCCAAGCCCAAGCCACCAGCAGGTCCCCAGGAACGGTCCCAGCCTGCAGCCTGCAGCGGGTGGAGCTGCCTTGGGCGACTCTCCGTCTGCAAACGATTACTTGCTCGAGCGTGGCACGAGGGCGAGGCTGCTGTGGTTGAGCTTGGGCTCGGAGGAGCGGAGCCTGCTGTGCTCCACCTCGGCCCCCTGCAGGAGGGCCTCAGCTGCAGCCCCAGCAGCCTCCGGATGCCAGAAAGGGGAAGCGCAGGTGGCTCAGAGGGAACCTGCCTCCGTTCAGCTTGGACATCACCTCCTCACAGAGTCACAGAGGGGCTGAGGCTGGCAGGGACCTCTGGATGTCACCTGGCCCAGCCCCTGCTCAAGCAGGGACACCCAGAGCAGCTGCCCAGGACCACGTCCAGGCAGCTGTTGAAGATCTCCAAGGAGGAGACCCCACAGCCTCTGGGCAGCCTGTGCCAGGGCTCAGCCACCCGCACAGCACACAAGTGCTGCCTGGGGTTCAGAGGGAGCCTCCTGGAGCTGGGATGGACGTGCAGCACTGACAGGCCAGCACCCTGCTCTACACACACACCAAGGTACAAGGCCCGAGGTGCTGCTCCACGGCCTGGGCTGTAATCGCTCCTGACCAGGGCGAGCAGTGCCTGCATGTGCCTGGCGTGTTGGAGGACAGCAGAGCCAAGCATCAGATATTCCTTGGAAAGGCAGAGGAGCATGAGTGCAGCATGGAAAGGCAGCAGCTTTCTCCATGCTAAGAGCAGTGAAGTCCATTTGTATACCCCCATTTAGCATCCACCTTTGCAGGGATGACAACAACCTCTGTGTTACTCTACTGGTGTTTAGGAATGGCCAATTTTATTCAGCACTGCAGAGTTACTCTTAACCTGACCCAGAAATCAGATTCCTGTCACTGCTTTCTTTTCCTCTTCCTACTAGAGGACACAGCGACAAATGATTACAGGCTGCACTGAGCGGCAGATAGCTTTGCTGCAGCAAGTTGGAGGAGTTTTTGCTGTGACAGGAAGAAGGGTGTCCTCTGAGGGCTCCATGCTGTATCATTTCAGCGATCAGCTCTGCAGTTTGGGTTTGTAGCAAGGCACGGTGGTTTCTGGTTTAGCTCTTGGAAGTCATCCTTTGAGCAACATGCAGAAGTACTGTGTGGAGGTATCCTGTCCTGTTCAGGGCAGCTCAGAGAGTTCAGAGCAAATCCTGCGTCAGTCGGACTAACTGAAACCTGAGTTTGCCATCAGAGATGCTGCTGGGCACCTGTGACAGTGTTCTGCTGCTGTCCCCTGGCCAGAGTGGCACTGGGAGTGACACTGGAGTGGTGGGACCTCTCTGAGAACAGTAAACCCAGTTTAAGTTCCGACCCTTATTTACTTAATCCTTCACAGTTCAGCACATTTTCAGTTACACAGATTAAGCTGATTAAGCCACATTCCAAACTGCATGTGGGTGACCTGGAGATGAATAAATCCAACACCAACAGCTCAGGGAGTTGAGAGCAGCTGACCCAGCCCTGCGGAGCTGGGCGCTTGCGATTCGTACCGAGTGCGCCCGTTCCCAGCTCCCGGCCACTGCGCGCTCCCGGCTGCGCTGAACACGGTCATACCCAGCTCCCACCTCGGTCCTTCACTGCGAGGACACATTTTGAGCAAGAAACAGGGAGGCGGAACAGTGAGAACAGAGCTGAATCTTCATATCCCCACCCCTACTTCCAGGAGTAGTTCTTCCAGGAGTTTTACCCCAAATTAAGCCATCGGTACTCAATATTCGGAGCCCAGAGACCTGTAAGGAATGGATCAGAGCAGCACCTCCAGCCTCACCATGTGCTACAGCGGGTCGGCACAGCCAGATGGCCCTGCAAACAGCTGAGCTCTGGGGACCGCGCTGCATGGATGAGGCAGGATCACTGACTGCTGCATGGCACAGACATAGATGAGTCAACAGATCGATCTTAGAGCACTTAAAATACAACCTGCAAACAAAATGTGACTCAGCCCTGAGTACAGCAGAATTACCTCTCCACTACAATCTACCACTCTCTTATAGTCATGAAGATAACGTGCTGTATTTAAGTAATAAAAAGCCTGGTGTACCATGAAGCCAGATGCCAGCAAGGCAGCTTAAACAGCAGGTGCTCAAAGAGCTTGTGAAACACTAGGTGACATCAAATAATTCATTGTTGTTATTTTTTTGTCCCAAGCTCAGAGAAGTGTGTTGTTTATGCAGCCTTAGTGGCTGGCATGTGCCAGTCCAAAGCAAAGGCTCTAAGGTTTTGTTATTTACAGTGACACGGGGCTCTTCTTCAGGAAAGTAAAGACTATGCAAAACAGCCCAAATATAAAATTGTACTTAATCACCTCCTGATGCTATTTAAAAGCAACGTACTGGGATATGAGTGACACTGGTATAAAGTAAAGACTGGGAGAGCACAGGCCGTCACAGATGAGCTTTGGTCATTCACGCCTGTATTTTAAGGACTGCTGAGTCGGGGATCCGTGCTGCATTTAGTCAGCTCTTCCCTGGGAAGCAACATCTGGAGGGACCAGCAACTGAGAAGGCCAAACACCTCACCCGCTTCAGTCTTGTGGTGAAACCAACAGAAGGACAGCAGTGACAGGACGTCAAGCCTGAATCACATAGGGAAAAAAACCCACGACAATGATTCAGGTGAATGGGTAGGTGCCCCCTTGTGTGAATACCACAAAATCAGCTTCGCAGTGTTGGGGAAATGCAGGGTAGTTTCTGCATTTGGGCATGCACAGAGATGGTCCAAGCTCCACAGACTTCATTTGCAGACTATAATTGTCTGGACAAGTGGGTAAGGGAATAAACTAGCTTTGCTTCCAGCTACTGCAGCAGTCCTTACAGGAGAACATGTTTGAGCCTGGCTGTTCAGTACCTTGCAAGCTTTGTAGTGAAACATGTCTCTGAGCCACAGAGATTTTAGTGGCTGTACTGGAATACATACCGGCTTTTACACAAAATTCACATAAAAAAGAAGATGCATGAAACACGGAAAGCATGCAGATTTGTCTGTCAACATGGTGTACTTAAGGTCCAGACAAAGTCTTTAAAATTTTGGATTTGCATTGCTCAGCATTACATCTCAAATGATTGCTGAGAACGAACCTAGCACTTGACTGTCACAGAAACAATTTTCTGGGTGGGTCGGTTCTGTAATGAAGAGTTATAAGGTAAAATTAAAACTGAATTGTAGTCAAAAGTTCAAACCCCAATGACCTCATTGTGTGAGTATGTGGCATTCACTGAAGTGCCTGCAGGCTGAATAAACTCCAATTAAAAAATACCTGGCATCTTTGGTACCAAGCTACCTCCATGCACACTACTGAGGAGGAGTAAAGGAGCAATGACACCCCCCAAAGAAAAGGCAGGGATAAACCATACCACTCTCCCTGTTCCGTATTCATGCCGAGTGCCACAGCTGTAGGGTTGTGTATGGGACGAGGAGCAGGTCTGGAGAGAAGAGAGGATGGTGCTTACACCCCTTGCACACTAAGACAGAAGTAACCCCTGTCCTGCACAGCTCCTGCTTCCAGTCTGTACCTACCACCTCCAAAAATGCTGCCTTTTTTGGATCAGAACAGAGGTCTGGGTGCAGCTGCACCATTTGGGTGGACACAGCTGTTTTGCCATGCAGCAGCACACACAGACCACCCCAGACTGTGCCCGTGACAGAGGGAGGGGGTTCAGTCCCCTCGCTGCTGCTCTGGTGAGCAGAGGACCCGTCCCCAGCCGTCGTTGTCATTTCCACCATCTCCTGAAGGGCTCCATCCTACACCAGCTGTGCATCATGTACACAAACACTGAGCTGCGATCAGCGCACGCAGCATATTTTAGACAACTGAAGAGAGCACTAAAACGCACTCACAAATAACCAAAAATATATTATAATATAAAGAGAAAGTTTAAATTGCATGCTAGATAATAACAGAATGTGGTGTTAAAACTAAAAGTGTAGTAACTTTTATCCACCCAATGTACACGTTCATTTAAAAACTTCTGAAAGGCAGCACTGGTTTGTGGGGAGCCAAGGGGATGGACAAGCTGAATTTCTCTTGTGTCATGAGCACAGATCACCACTAGATGGTAGATGAGTAGCATTAATTTTTCTTCCCATATCGTTCCTGAGAAACACCATCGACACATGCACACGCCAGGGCTTCTCACCTCTTTGGCAGCGAAAGCATCGCCTTGCCTACAGCCCTATGTGAGAGCTTTGAAAGATGGATGGACGGCTGTGGCAACCCTGGGACTCTGGGCGAGGAATGATCCCAAAGCCCCAATGTTTGTACGTACTGGGCTTATTTTCCAATCTTACCATAGCTGCAGACAATAAACAAACTTGCTCTTCTCCAGTAGAATGGCAACACTGACAAGAATGGCAATAATTATAGAGTTAACCATCTACAGTTAGCTTGTAAAAAACACGCCAGGCTGTTAAAAGTAAGATGGCTTCACAGACATTATAAGACTATAGTCTTATAATAGCGTGAAAGCTTATAGCATGACAGGCTGAAGTGTGTGCAACTGCAACAATTACCTTTGTTCTCGCGAACCTAATGTATACAACACATTTATTCAAACTGAGGTGGCTTAAAAGCTATGGCAGTTTAGTTCTGTTAATGGTTTTCACACAGACCCGGAAGGATTCTTGTCCCTCTGCATGTTTCCCAACGAAGAGCAAACCTCCGTGCGCTGCCTCCCTCCAGGCAGCTCAAAGCCATGCTCCTGCACATGGCAGGGGCTGAGCCGTGCCACTCCTAGTGGGTGCAGGATGCGTGCCACTGCTCTTCGCTGACACTGCCAAAGCATCGCCACTGCTCCAGCACCATGGTATTTACTTCAGAGGTGCTGCAGCACAGGTACCCATCTACTGGGGGTACGACACCATCTGTTAGGCACAGTGAAATGCTGGTGGCTTCTCCAACGCTTCAGCAGCAACACGCTCTGCTGTTCGGAATTTGTGGGCAAATACCCAGATAGCATGCACTCAGCACGGCCACCAATGCACAGTGAGAACATCGGCAACAACTGAATGTTTAAACCCCTACGCTGCATCATTCACAACACACCGCTCTACAAATATTACCCTGTTCTGCAAGGCTTCCACGAGCAAAGTGTTTCACACTGAATCAACACTACTTCCAAGTGTACCGACTCCTTAGAGACCTTTTGGCTTGGAAGAAATACAGCCAGACCCTGCTCAGGCTAGTAAAATCTGACAAGCCCACATGACAAGCTGGTATACTGCAGGGTGTAATAAAGTGCCCTTGAAAACATACACAAACAGCTTGGCTGCCAAAACTTTCTTCGATACTAATGTACAAAGGAAAAATAATTTGATGTTAGCTTCCAAAGAGAATATATTAAAGGAAATAATTGCTGTCAGCATATTTTAGCAATAACAAGCTGCAATAGCCATTAGTACTCAGGTTATTTTGCATTGTTCGCATTGTTTTGCATTAATAAAGACAAAACCTGATGGCTAAATACACAATAACTTCTAAAGGATTTTGCTTTCTTTCTTACCTCTTCCTTTTTTTCTTCTGCACCAGGGGCTAAATTGAGGCTCAGCTGAGAGTGACTGCTTATGCCGCTGTCCTCATTTCCATCATCGTAGTACACAGTTTGCACCGCGTCCTGGAAGCAGACAGGATTCCTGCCCAGCTTCAGCCCAGCTACCTCGCCCCTCTCCTCGCTTTCCACTGAGCTCAGTGACAGCGTGCTGTGATGGTCTGGGCACTGGAAATCCATGTCGCACTTGACCTTCTCCGCAGCGGGGCTTTGAGGTTTTGGAGCAGTTGGCCTGACGGGAACGTGAGGATTTTCAGCTTCCCATGTAAACTGCTGGGTAGCTTTCGGTTCATCCGAGTCCGTATCAAACACTTCATTGGGAAATGGCCCAATGTCACTCAGAGTAGGTGACAAGCTATCAGATTCTGGGAGACCTGAAGATGTCCTGAGGTTTTTCTCTTCAGCACCAGCTACATTCATTTCAGCCTCTTTATCCTGAGCAGCAGCGGGGCTTTGCAGACAAGGTGTTCCCGGCGAGGAAGAGTCTGGACTAGATATCGAGGAGGTGCATCTCTTTCTGTCATGATCAGTGCTACTGGAAACCCTGCGGGAGTAGTCATCGTGCAGTCTGCTGTTTGACCTTGTTCTCCGGGACTGCTCAGTGGGAGAAGGAGCTGTGCTCTTAGGGCCATCCTTCTTCCACGCAACGTCTGTAACATTACTGACAAGCTTCAAAACTCTGTCAAAATCCTTTGCCCTGATGGGGCTCTTCCATCGCTTGGATCTCCTCTCAGGATTCCCATTGGTTTTGTCCGAGCCAGCAGAATTAACGCTCACACTCCTTGCTGGCATTTGTTTTTCATTTGCAGCCTTGAGGTCAGTAAGGTTTGAGGTGGACTTCCGCTTGAATGAGCTTTTTTTCAGAAAGCTTAAATTATCTGAACTTTTGCTTCTTCGATAAATGATCCTGTTGTTTTCAGAGTCTTTCACTAAAATCTCACAGACCTTTGGCTCTGCGAGGACGGGAGACGTTGGCCTCGTGCCGTTGTGATGGCTCTGGGTTTTATCTGCATCGAGCAAGTTTATGCGGCCAGCGCCATACGCCCGCCTGATGCTGCGTGAGCGATGGGTGTTCCTCAGAAAAGACTCGTCGCTTTCCTCTGCATCAGAGCAGTCAGAAGCCAAACCATCCACCGCACTCTGGAAATCCTGCAAAGGCCCCGAATAGGAATACCTGTTAGTCTGAACTCTCACCACTGCCCCATTGGAACCGTGTTTGCCCACACTGTTCTCATTTAGGATATCTGAGCATTCCCTTGCTTGAATCCCTTGGAGAACAGACGATTTCAGCTTCTTGAAAGACCCCATTTTCCTGATGGAAGACAAAGCATTCCACGTGGAAGAGTTGCCCATCAAAATCAGAGACCGAGGCCTGTCGGAGCTGGAATTTGCCCGCTTCCGAGGGGTGGAGAAAAAGCGCATGATTTTGGATGGGCTGAGCTTCTCATCTTGTATTTCCTCTTCGTGACAGGTGCTGTACCCCCCATTACAACTGACAGAGGTGGTCAGGTTTGGGGGCTCTTTATTATCCATCACTATACAAGTGACGGTGGTGCTGTTCCCACAGCCATCCTGAAACGTTGTCATGCCCTCGATGCTGTACGCATGGAGACGGAGGCTGGGGCAGCTCAAAGCCACGCTGCTGTCTCCAGCAGCTGCCCTTGCTGCCCGTCCTTCATCTGCTGCACCTTGGCTCCCCTTGCTTCCACATCCACCGGGCGAGGTGAGCTCCTCAGGCTGCACTGCCTGCACCAGGAAAGCAAAGGCGACCATTAGAGAAATTTCTTTACTAAGTCCCCCACTAAAAGCAGTGTGAACCCCACTGTAAGAAACAAAGACATACATGAGCCCAAGGAGTTCCCTTCAGCTGAACAAAGATGTGCTACAGCAGCGAGAAGACATTAATAACTCCCTCAAAGTATAATTGCATTCATTAGCAATTTAAGAGACCACAATAATTTCAATATGTACTTGTTTTCCTAAAGCTCAATAAGCTAATAAATTCAGTATTATTGCCACACCTACCTTAGAACACTAAATACAATCCCCACACACATTAAAAGAGGAAAAAAAACAACAACTGCAATCCTTTCTTCCTCCTCAGTGCTAAACACCGAGGCCCAAGACACACGAGAAGTTTTCAGCCCCAAAACTGAGCCTGTCCACCAAGTGCCACCTGCCCTCAAACAGCAGGCGCGGTGAAAGGACACCCCGAGATTTTCTCCTACGCTGCTGCGGAGCGGCTGCAATGACACTCAACTGTCTTTGTCCCCCAGCAGGTAAACCCAAGAGTTACACCAACAGCACAACACCGCTTCTTCCCCGGCCAAAGGAAACAAGAATCGCGAGGACGTGGTGCCAGCCGCCGTGGTGACGCTGCGACCAAAACTTGGCTTTGGGAGTGACGTGGAACCCCAATGCCCAGGACCCGGGGGCACCTCCGAGCGGAGCGGGGCGGGTTCCGCAGCCCCACCCGGGCTCCGGAGAAGCTGCGGGAGGGACTCGCGGAAGCGAAGGGCAGCGGCGGGGGCTCGCAGCGCATCCCCACCGCCCCGCCGTCGGCTGCGGGGGTTTTTGCCCCGGAGCAAGGCGAGGGAAGAGCGGTGCTGGAGGGAGAGGCGGCCCCGGCCTCCCCTTTGTCTCCTCCCGACCCAAGTGGCCGCGGGGGCTCGGAGGGCAGCGGGGAGGAGGAGGCGGCCCCTGGCAACGGGGGCGGGGGGCGGGGGGGGTGCGGCTGAGCCCCCCCGGGGCACGGGAAGCTGCGGGGCGCTCAAAGGCGCCTTGGGGTTTTCATCGCCACGAGAATAGGGCGAGCGGCCGGTGCAAAGGCGAGCCAGCACATGGCACTCGGGGGTGGGGGGGTGGAGAGCGCGGCCGCTTGTTTGAAAGGCTGGTCCCTGCCGACTGCAACTTTAAAAGGAGTTTTTCGAGCTACTGGGGATGAAAGGATTTTCTTGTGTTTCAGCGAGAAGCCCGAGATCTCCCTCATCGCTTCTTTTAATCCCCCTCATTCAAATCGTCCCAGCGTGAGCCCGCCCTGCTGCCGGGGCACAGCCGGCACCGGCTCGTTCCCAGCCCGCCCGGGCGCCGGCTCACCGAGGGGCGGACAAAAGCACCGAAGCCTCGGCCTGCCCTTATCTGCTTGCACCGCACGCGAATTCCCCAAATAAATTCCCTAAATAAATAATAATAATAACAACACCACCAACAACGAGAACTGCTCCCGGCGGCGAAGTTCCCAGAGAAAGCAGCTTTCTGCACCTGAGCAGGCAGAAGGGGGAGGGAAGCGGGGAGCGGAACAAATACAATGGAACGAAATTAGAAGAAAAGGGGGAAAAAA
>VXAA01004704.1:382790-472847 GCA_013399115.1 Anseranas semipalmata
GGCTCCGCGGCTCTCCCCGGCCAGGCGGCGGGCGGGCGGCGCGGGTTGGCTTCGCTTCGCCTCCCACCCGCGACGTGGGGGCTACAGAGCCGCCTCCCGACGTGGTGCTGGTCCTTGTGAGCACGGAAGGTCTGAGGAGAGCCTCGGGTTGCCTGCCGTCCCTTTGCGCCCCCCAAAGTACGGTAAGTAGCTAACTGTGTACGCTATAACAACGCAATTATAACATATAAATACATTTTCACTTAATATTTAAATTGAGCTGGGGTCCCAATGTGTTTGCGGTGCCAAACACAAACTTCTCACTGGAGAAGAAGTCCGTAAGCATATTTTCCTAAGTGTGTTGGCTTTATTAAGCTTAAAGACATAAACACTGGAAAAGAAGTGCTTGCCAGCCTGCAAGCTCTTTCAGATAGCCACGCTTGGTTCCCGGGGTCTTTCTGACCCAGACCTGCACAACTTTTTGCCTGCCGCTGTTCCCCAGGCGCAACAGCAAGAACATTTTATGCACAGCCTGAACAGTGCTCATATACTACAGAAACAAATTGTGAGACTATCTTACAGCCTCATGCCATGACTCCTGACAAAGACACATAACGACTCCTTGCTCAAACAGTTTATTGTCCAAGAATATTCCTACATGTGGACTGGACCTGTAGATACAACTAAAACAGTTTTAGTGTGACTCCGGTAAAAGGCACGATGACAATGGGGCAACACAGTGCACGGCAGGACAGACACCCTGAAGTAGTAACTAAGATCATCAGCCCACTGCCTGTCCCCCGAGCCTGGTGTGACGGTGACTCTGCACACTCTAATTACGTCTCTGGAGCGCAGCGTAGACATCCTCTGAAAGGCAAGAGGTAGTTAGTGGATGAGGCAAACAAATGGGCTTAAGGGATGTAGGTCAAATGAGGTAGCAAATAACCCTGGCTCCGACCACAGGATTCTCGGGCAGTCAGCAGCGACGGGCACGGCCTGCCACCCGCCCAGGTCTGGCTGGGCTCAGCTTCATGGTACGCCCTATGGAAGAAATGGGTTTTGAGGAATGACTCAAATGAGTGGGTGAAGTGGTTGCCTTGTAGTGTTGGACATGGACAAATGGAGATTAAGACTGGAAACAGGGACTACCTGGGGGAAGCTCTCAAGTCAGCGCAAGTGACAAGTATCTGCTTCAGATCTTGGGAAAAGGAAGTGAAGGGGCTGAAATGGCCAGGGGACGATGGATATGCCTATCAGATGTTAACTGTAAAACTACTTTAATCAGTACTGCAAACTTGTCCCACAGCTTCCCTGCTATCTCCGGGGGTTTGTGCTGATCCCTTAAAAAATTCCTAACAGAGCTATTCAAACCCGATTTTCAATGAATTTGTGTTCCTATGTTCCCGTACCATCCTTTTGAATATATTTTTCAATCCACAAGTCCCTTCAGAGAGGGGAACCCCCAGTTCCTCCTGTGCCTTCTATTTACCAGCTGGACAAAAAGACAAAGCAGAAAAAAACATTGAGGTGGTACTCAACCAAGCCACTACTTTGGGTCTTTCCTTTCCTTTATCCAGTCAACGGTGTTCCTGAAGCTGAAGAAACTCTGACAACTTAAGATCTGAATACTTGTAAATATACCTGAAACTCACCAGCTCGTTAAAAACTGCTTGAGGAGACAGATGTGATAGGAGAAGGTATTGAGAGACTAAGAACTTGCTCACAAGAACTTAATTTCCCTACAAAACCAAGCTAAAAAACTCCCTTTGGATACTTAGGTAAAATATAATTGTATGTTGCATTCCCTGAATGTCACTACATTTAGTGAAGGGAATACATAGAAAATTGGAATTACAGGTATCACAGTGTTCAGTCAGCTAGACATCTGTCAAGTTTCTAAAAGCAAATATTATAGTGTTCATCTTCCAGACCTGTTTGTAATAGATGCTCTACTGGTAGCATGCTCAAACCCACTTCTCACTGTTGCAGCATCGAGTCACAATCTGTCCTTCTGTACGTATGCAGTGTGAAGCACACTAAAGGAGCATGCTGTGTCTGAGAACAGGATTAAGTTCCTGTACTGCAGACGAATAATTACCCAAATCTTTTCTTAATCTGAATTATTATTTTTTAAAGTCTAGGAGCTAGAACTGTATATAGTGTTCAGGTGCAGTCACACCAAGGTTTAGTAAAATGATGCGGAACAAAGTTTATCAACAGGACTGCCATGAGAAAAGAAGGCAGATCACTCATCTGATTATAAACTAGAACATTTTTTTATATCTTACAATGCTCAAAGAAAAGCAAGATACAATGGTTCATCAAAGTTGCAAACCAAAGGTTCAGTAAATTAGTCCTGGTCTTCTACAATCCTAAAGGTTTTTCTACAATCCTAAAAAAAGCAAAATGTCCTCCAAATTTCTAATGGAAAGAAAAGGTGCTTTTGAAGTGGCATTTCCAGCTTTTTCCTTTCTTGAGAAGATTAATATTATATGCCACTAAGAATGCTTAAAAAGATGTAAATAAGAACAAATGCATAGCACTTCTACAGGTTCCTCTGGAAAACTGAGCTATTTACCCTGTTACTTTTATTACTTTAGGCTAATAGTTTGACTCCAGATTAGTAACAAAGGCTAGAGCTGAGTGAGAGGTTGACCACATACAGTAATTTATGAAGAGAAGAACTCCAAGAAAAAAAGATCTGGATTGGAATATGCATGAGATTATTAAAAATGACAATGGCCATCACACTTACTGCAACAAAAATGAAATGCTTGTTTTAGAAGCTCGAAGTCTGCACTTTGAAAGAGGTTTAATGTGCATGTGACAAGGAATGAGAAGGATTATTCTAAGTGTAATACAGGTGGGAAAGGACTACAAAAAATGTGACATTGGAGAAAAAAATATTCTTCATCATATTTAATGATAAAGAAGCAATCCCCCCCCTCCAAACTTTTAATAGGTAGTGATACATCTTCTAGCTTTCTCAGAACATTTATGTAATAAGAAAGTCATTCACTTATATCTGAAAAGTCGAAATGAGAACAATTCTCTCTGCTTAGTTTAGAAATCCTCTCTTCAACTCCCACACTCTATTATTCCTTTTTGGGGTTCATTTATAAATACTTTCTAAAAGCCCATTTTAAAGTAGTGATTTTTTTAAAATGTACTCTTAAATGAGTAAAAAAGAAAAAAAAAAGCCAAAATAAATAGTTTAAGGAAAACAAAATAAAAACATTTGTCATACTTCAACAGCTATTGAGCAAGATTGGCAAAGGAAGTGACACTCTTAAGACAGCCGCTAAATTAATGAGTGACCAAATCTAATTATTAAGATGAAGAATTACTGAAACAAGAGGTCTCTTTGCTTTAAATGACAGTGTATTTCCCAGGCTGCAATATTTAGCTAATGCTGCAGTTTTGCAATTTGGACCTCCCTTTTACATCCCAGGCAAGGACTCTCCTGCAAGCAATTAACCTCCATGGAATCTCTACACATTGACAGGGCCCACAGGGGGAATTAAGCTCACTCATATATCTGTTGAAGTTAAAGGCAACTCCCCCACTGACTTCAATGGGAGCAGGTTCAAGATTTCAGTTTGTACAGTTTAGAAATGAGGGAAAAATAGTATGTTTGTGTAATCAAGCTCAAACTAACTTATTTTTGTGTGTTTTATATATAAATTCTGTGGGAAATTTATATAGGATTTTTCCATTTGTGTATATCTATAACCAAATCAGTAATAATAAATTGAAAGGGATTTTCCAAATTCAAGAGCTCTGTCATCCTGGCACTGAAAGATTCCATTCCAGAAAATGAATGATGTTGCTACGGAAAGCACTCAAAGGACAGCTTGGGTTCAATTGATGGATTAACTTCTTAATTTGCCCAATGAAAGTCATCATTGCCAGCGTGTAGGAAGCTGGGATACTACTTTCTAAAGGCCAGTCCCCGTTGCATTTACTCTTCTGTATGACCTTAACACACAGCCAGTTCAATACAGATAAAGGCAATTACCGAGCAAAGTAGAAGTTTACCACAGCTCAGTCTAAATCACAACATACTACAAACCGTGTTTTTTCCTCTAATCATTCAAAATCTTCTTTTAAATGTGCTTTGCCGAGGTTGTTTCACTGAGCTCGCTCAGCCCTATTAAACACAGAGCTGCAATTTAGGGAGAGCACAATAGCCCAGTGGAATGACGCCACCAAAGAAAAATGACCCTTGTGTACCAGGTTACCATTGTCCCATCTCCCAGTTGCTCTTACTCACCCACCTACACCACTCCAGCTGCAGGCAACTTAATGATGGCCTCAGCCTTTCAGCCTGGCAGAATGCTATTTATAACCCCCCGCAGCCTCGCTGAGATGCTATTCTTTCTTGCCATCCTCAAGAGGCATTATTCAGGCAGCATGACATGAAGAGATGGCTGGTACTACAGAAGAGCAGTTCCCAATAAACAGATCATTGTGTTTAGACATAAAGAAGACTTCCAGTTACCAATTAGGAAGGCTGAATTCCACCTTTATTTTGTGTCTTACAAAGTGTAAGAGATAAGAAGGAAAGTGACCACAGAGATGGAAAGTAGACAAAAATAGGAAAGAAAAGAGGTTAGTTGAAAAATTCTTTTTTTCTATACCATATATATTTTTCTTTTCCTTTTTTTCTTGAAAAAAAGAGTTCTAGATTTTCTGTTAAATGGTGGCATTGAGGTGATAGGGGCTAGTTGAGAGGAAAGGGTACAATCTCAGAAAGCTGGAATTGTCCCACTGGGCTGCCATTTGCTGTCTTTTCCACCTCTGCTTTTTCTGCCATCCCTTCATATGTCACATCCCTCACTGTCCCGTCTGATGACCCTACAGCCATTCTGTATTTATCTTCCTTGCTTGAAATAATAGTATGCAAAAGTGACTATTAAGAGCTCTTTATCAGCTCTCTTCCCCACCCACATAATTACCCTGCCATCGCATCCTCTCTATCTAAAACTGCGGCCTTCCAAAATTACCTGAGGATATGGAGGTGCCTTGTTACGAAACCAGACCAAAATAAACACACAGAAGAATAAGTACGTCCAGAAAGGGACTTGAGGAGTGTGAGAGCTGAGGACCAGCTGCAGCCGGTGTTGGCACAGCTCAGGCCTGAGGAATGGGCGCACTCGATTCATTTTCGCGCGTGAGCCATAGCGAGGGGCTGCGTTGGTGTATTTTATTTCTGAGCGTCGGTTCTGCTCCCTGCTCCTCTGCATGGGGGAGGCACAAGCAGAAGCCTTGCCCATCACCCCTGCTTGAATCATTCGGCTCTGCAGAAGGGAGCAGGGGTACAGCAGCACTGCAGAACATAGAGTCCATCATGCACTGGAAAACGCGGAGATGCTTTAAAAGAGAAGCAGCTAGCGCGCTTCA
This sequence comes from Anseranas semipalmata, assembly GCA_013399115.1. Lineage (NCBI taxonomy): Eukaryota > Metazoa > Chordata > Aves > Anseriformes > Anseranatidae > Anseranas > Anseranas semipalmata. Next base: position 388,173 of record VXAA01004704.1, read on the forward strand.
TTAGGAGTGATGCCACATCACGAAAAATTATGCGAAGTTATATAAGATCTTCTGATGCTAATTATAATAAAATAACAGGTCTCAGGAGAATAATTGGCCCAGCGTGATGCAACAGCAATACCCAGCTGCTTATAGGTGGCTGTTTACCTTCGTTACCTCCATGGTGGCCGGGGCAGGAAGCCCTGAACAATTACAGCTTTTGGTATGTTCCCGAGGTGAGAGCAGAGAGTATCTCACCGGGATTGAGGAAAGGAGAAACAGGTAGCAATCCGGGGGAGCATCGGGGTTTGCTGTTCATCAGTGGTGGCCTCTAGGCTGTCTTTACCCATGTGCTTCAAGAACCACATGTTTTTTTTCAATTAGTATCAATACTTTTCTTTGTTTAGTCTCTTTTTGCAATGACAAACTTACTGTCTTTGTGACAGTCTGAACTAAAGCCAACTAAAGCCATTCACGGGCACATTTCTGGTAAGAAGACTGAATTACCATCTCCACCATGTTTCTCTTTCTTTTTCAGGAGAAAAGAAAAAAAAAGGACAGAGAAATCCTCTTGCTAATTCTACCTCTACTTTGTCAGTAACTTCTAGATTTTGTTTGAATTTACTCTATCAATAAATCTTGTAGAATAGAAAAGCTATAAAAACTACCAATTTGAACAAAGCAGATACCAATGAAGTGCTACAGCAGCGTCTATGTGATGGCAACATTTCCTATAATAATGTTAAGGCTTTTTCATTGAAATACGTGCTCTGAATTTAACCTGCCTGAGAACTTCAAAGTAATGATAAGCCTTCAGCTAATACTCATCCCTCTATTTCTTTGGTGCTGTAGTAACTTACCACTGTCTTCTCTAGTAACACTAAAATCAGGAGTATTTTTTAAAAACACGAATGATCAAATTTAAGCTAACTGGCTGTTTGTTTTGGCAGGAAAAAAAAAAGTTACTTAATTTTAAAGATGCAGAAAACACACAATAATACTCAAAAACTTTTTTGTCCAGACATGGAATCAGATACATATGAATTTATAAATTTGGGGGTAGCTTCCTGGTCCTGTTAAACATAGCCAGACATACTAAATGAGATCTTTTATCAGTGGGATTGTCGAGGAAATCTTCTCTTGCAGCCTGGTATTATTTCTAATATAATCTGTTTCTGGACAGCAGTACAAATAATACATACTGACTGCCTCTGTGAGATATTGCAGCTGCACAGTTTATTCAGGATGCAAGTGGAGGGCATTAGGTAGTATTGGCACAGCCCATTTGTGCTCCTGGAGTCCCTAAAAAACAGTGTGCCTACATTTCTGTGCAAAAACAAAACAAAACACTATTTCAAAGCCTACAAGCTGCAAAGGAAGGAAAATATTCTGTGAGCTTCCATTCCTCTATGCAAGGTTTATAAAGATTTTGGTTTGAAATCAGAAGACTTTTAAAGATCAGAACCTTGGGATTATGCAACCGTTTTCCAATAAGAACAGTATGGAAGAAAAATCTAATTCAGGTAGCCTGAGATGGAGTTTGTTGTGTATATCCAAGGTACCAAATGGTATAATTGCCCTAAATGGGGGCGGAGGGACTGGAACCAGTGCCACGAGAGATCTTTCTGGCCATTGGCTCCTACACCCCTATTCCTACGAGTCAAGGTTAAATAACTCGGGCTTTTAACAGCCTGAAAGTAATGTTCATTACTTGAAGAAATGGAACCCACATCTCAGGCAGGAAAGATGTCTTTCCAACTGAGGCTGGGGAAGAGGGATTCTGGATTTTGTTTCTCTCTGACCTTGGCAGTCCAGCATACTTTTCTCAGCTTAAGTGCCATATGTGTAAAATAAGTGATGATAGGAGCAGTACCTTATAACCTATGGACCTGCAAGGACAAATCCATCAATGCTTCTCTGGCACTTTAATGCTTACGGTGATGAGAGCTATAAAAAGTGTACACACAGAGAAAATAATCCATTATCTACCCGTGCAGAGGACAAACCCTAGCCTCCAGTTTTTTGAAAGGAGTTCAGGCTAAAGTGCCTGTTTTGAGACTCAGTTGCCTATTTTGATGATATTCCATTAATCTTCTAAACTGGAGCCTGCAGGTCAGACTAACAGTTTCTGTCTTGTGAGAGCACAGGATAGCTCTGAACGGAAAGATTGCATGTGTCCTTGCTGCAGAAGTTAATTTACGTCACTGAGCTGTCCTTGCCTAAACATCGCAAACGGCAACAGGGACGCTTCAGGTTCTGTCAGCCACGCTGGCCCTTTTAAAAAGGCCTTGTTAAGGTGCAGGTCAAGAAGCTCTAATAAGAAAAACTTTAGCAGCCATTTCCTCAGCACTCTGGGGCACACAATTAAAATACTGAGCTGGAGGTGGAAGCTACGTTTCCAGCTCCAAAACAGAGGCAGTTTGCACCAGTTCTGTCCTAGGGCTATCTTTTGTCTAGGAAATACTGAACACAGCCACTGCCGAGTCAGACCTCTTCCCACCTCTCACTTTTCATGGCACAATTCAGCAAACCTTCTGTTTCTGTACCAGGAGTGGAATGGCTGCTTTGCACTCCCTGTTATCCCACACCAACCCAGAGGTGCTGTTGCTCCCTGTGGACCACCTGCTGCTGTTCAATCGCCTTCAATCCACCCGGGTCTCTGTGGCAGAAGTGATGGCTTCAGGCAATCTAAGAGCAGGCCACCACCTAAAGGGCCTGGAGCACCTCCTGTGAGGAGAGGCTGGGAGGGCTGGGGCTGCTCAGCCTGGAGAAGAGAAGGCCCAGGGGGATCCCATCCATGTCTGTAAATCCCTGAAGGGAGGGTGCACAGAGGACGGAGCCAGGCTCTTCTCAGTGGTGCCCAGTGCCAGGACAAGAGGCAACAGGCACAAAGTGGCACCCAGGAGGCTCCCTCTGAACCCCAGGCAGCACTTGTGTGCTGTGCGGGTGGCTGAGCCCTGGCACAGGCTGCCCAGAGGTCTCCTCCTTGGAGATCTTCAGCAGTGCCTGGACGTGGTCCTGGGCAGCTGCTCTGAGTGTCCCTGCTTGAGCAGGGGCTGGGCCAGGTGACCTCCAGAGGTCCCTACCAAATTCAGCCATTCTGTGATTCTGTGATGAACCAGCCTGCTGGGCTGCGTTGGAGCTGATGCAGCACAGGCAGTGGGGTAAAACGTCCAAGAGCAAGGAGGAAGGCATTCGCAGCAAGTGGAAGCTCCTCCTTTCATAAGCCATGGGGCTCCTGAAATAGCTCCAGACTCAAAATTTGTCTCGGGAGCTGCCCAGGAGTGCTGTGAATTGGGAAGGACTGGGAGGACAGGGACATGCCCGCAGCCTGTCCCCCATGTGTTGTGCTGTGCAGCCATAGGGTGCGTGAGAGGGGTGTGTGGGTGTAAGGTGGGAGGGGGAGAGGGGGAGGGAGCAGGTTGGCAACAGAAACACAAAGACATGCAAAATTATATGGCAACATCCCAGACAGGATATATTTTAAGTGTGTTCTCTGGAGAAGTAGGAAAATGCTTTCTCCAGAAAATGGTAAACTGAGTTTTTTATGAAATGCTGTCGTGTCACATTCAGATATTAAAATCAGTCATTATGGTAAATAGAGATTTTAATCTTCTTTGCATTCAAATTCTGATTCAGTTTCAATTCCCACTTCACCACAAATATAATACAAATATAGTCTCATTGCATGGATACTGAGAATATTGTATACCTCAGAAGTAAAGATGCCATGTAACCTTTTTTTATGCAGAAGAAAATTTGGTAGGCCAATCTATGCTTGAATACCTCTTCAGCCTCACTGATAATTGGATGGGTGATGTGTAGAGGCTAGCCTTTAGTATGATGCTGAAATCAGTTGGTTTAAAACCTGCTCCCACCAGCCTGCGAAGCAGCAGGGAACAGGGCCTTCCTGTTCTGCCCTGGCAGCCAAGCCATACGTAGCATATGTTGAGTCGAGCTGCTGGTGACACCCCCTGTCAGCATCTGGTAATTTTCCTAGCACAGACGAGATTTATATGAAAGCTTTAACTCTGAAAGTCCTGAAGATCCACAGAGAAATACATTCCAGAATAATTTTTTTAACCAGTGGGTCAGAGGTGCTCCATTTTAACAAGCCAGTTTCAGGTGACTGTAGTACCATCAGCTTTATGCTGTACCCTACCAGGCCAAGAGAAGATGCTTCATTTTTCGGAAATCCTGCTATTTTTCAACTGATAAACTGCTCCCATTCAGTATTCAGAGTCACAGATCTTGCTGCCTGAGAAGCACTCGGCTAACCATCACCACGTGCCATGCACAATATTCTACACCTTGATTTTCCAACCCTTCAACAAAAAATATCTGAAAAACACTTGGAAATGATTCAAAATTGACTTACATTTTTCATTGTGCTGAAGTCCAAGGAAAAGGGGACAGAGGGAGTTCAAGCTCTCCAGAGAAAGAAATCCTTCCTAAGGTCTGCAGTAAGAGGTCGCAGCTTCTACTAAATCATCCCATGTGCTAGTGAAGTATATTCTCTTTTCTCACCAGTCTTGCTTCTCCTATTGCTTAGAACACCAAAGCTACAACGTTACCAGTAGAAACCAATATGTAATTTACAGTCAAATCTCATTTTACTGGAACCTCTAAGCTTTTGAGAGCTAATTATTCCAGATTTAACCTGGTATTAAAACAGAGTGAAATCCAGGCTTTACAAAAAGTATTAAACTTGCTCACACATCGTACTGAAAGAGAATTATCATGCAACCAACCCTGGCCTTGTTTACCCCAAAACAGGAGCTGCTTTCCCAGGGAGGATATTGAGTGCTTGTGACTACTTTCTGCCACAATATTCTTATAGGGGATCATGTGGTGCCTTCAGCCTACACTGCAAGTTTTGGAAAATACTTCATTGTGATCAACAGTCCACTCTTGGTCACATAAACTTCTACCTATTTCCCCACTTTCATTTAATGGTTAAAGAACTCTTAACTTCTTAGTATTGCTAGCTTAGCTAATTGTGCTTAAAGTTACTCAGAAACCTCTCTCATTTACCAATGACCCCTCAAACCTCATTCTCCTTGTTTTCTTTCTTTCTTTCTTTTTTTTTTTTTTGCTTATTCCCCAGAAAAACACAACAGCTGACCTACTGGACATTAATCCAAGAAAACTGGCAGTCAGTTAAAACCACCCCTATCTCATGAGATAATCCACAGATAAGTGTGTGCACAATTAACATTTAACTTGAAGGAGTGGGGCCAAAGGCTTATTTTGACAAGATAGTTATTAACGCAGAGAGATATTTGAGTTAAAGTAAGATTCCTCCAACTGTCCCTAGATCAGAACTATTCCTTGGTTTTTGGCCAACCTCAAGCATAGGTCTGAAAGCAAGACTCAGGTTAAGTCTGCAGCTCTTAATTGCCACTATTTGCAAGTGATTCCAGGACCAAAATCAAAGAACTCCTTGCTTGCTTAGTGATGGCTGGGCTGTTTCTGTTTAACAGAAAGGTGGGGGCTGCGTTTTTGGAAGTAATTTTCCTTGATCGTAGATGGAATTAAACCCCATTACTTAAAGGTATCAGGTCCTGTGTTTTTCCTTGCAAACAATGGAAAATTATGGTTTTCATCTACATATCAAACAGTGATAGTAACTTCTTAGAAACATTAGTTACAACACTTTTTCTGTGCCAAATACATCTGATTTTACAACACAGACCAATGCCATACTCTTCTCCCAAAGCAAGTTTCAGGGATAGAGAGCAATGATTAATACTGTAGTTTGCACAAGCTACACCACATCTTGATCTCATTAAGATACATTTTCCCAAAACACAAGCAACAGATGAGCTTAGTACCCTCTTGTAAAGCCTACCTTTCCAAATGCCTGACTTAACTGCATAAAAGCGCTGTACCCCAGTGCAGACTGGTGAAAATACACCAATATGGGGAGCAGCCAATGGCTTAGGTCTGTGTTTCGGTGGGCATCTGCTGAAAGGGCTCAAGAAAGCAGGGTTAATGCCAGCGAAGCTTCCCCCTTGATCTCACCACCAGTGCAATCAACTCGAACTCACAGCGCACAAAGCGCTCTGTTGTACGGTATGGAAGTGCAGCAATGCCCGGATAGCAGCGTTAGATGAGCTGCGCAGATTATCTGCAACTCTAAAAAGCACATACACTGTAACAGAGGGGCAAAGCACACTGAAGCCAACACATGAAATATTAAATATCAGTCTCAGAGTAATGGTTTCGCACTTAATTGGAACAAGTAATAAAACCATAATTGTAAAATGTAATTAATTACCACCATACATACCTAAATGTTTATGTCTTCCAGCAGGCATTAACTATGAGACCTGTTGTTCTGGATAAGATTTAATCTAAATGTATGAAAATCCATTGCACAAAATATTGCACGGTAACAGCATGAACCTTGTTCCAGAAAACCTGTTTGGTTTTTGAAAGAGCCTGCTGTTGCCCGGGCTCAGGGCTGGGTGCTGCGAGGTGCTGAGCACCGCGTGTGCCCCTGAATGCCAGCGGCAGTGCAAGGAGCTCGGCATGAGCCAGAAGCACTCAGCACCCTGCAGGATGAAGTCTCAAGTTAATATATAACAAAGGGCTGCACAGTGGTGTGTGAAATCAGCAAGTTAAACATACACTGAAAATAACTGTAACGACAGAGAAGCAAGCATATTTACATGAGCATTTCATTAAAGTCTGTGCTGCATAGTTTCATATACAGTGTTCATATATTTACCATATGAAAGCAAAAGTCTGGGGAGTGTTCTGGTGAAAGTAAAATTAAGCAGTCAAGGAAGCAATATCCTAAAGTTGCAACTTCTAGTTAAGTATTGTGCAAACTGACCGGTTACTATCAGCTGGAGTCTACCTTGTGCAAGTCGCATCTGACATCGTGGACAAAATGAAAGACCAAGAACAGCACATGTTAAATAATCCTCCACAAAAATTAACGTAACAGCAAACGCCAAAACTTTATTACCTAGCTCTAGTATTTGCAGGTGTCGGCAACAGAACAAAGTGCCAAAATCACACTTGGTCATCTACCGGAACAAATGAAAGAGGCAGAAATCAAAGGTTAAATTACGTCTTTCAGGGCTGCAAAACGCAACAGGAAAGTAACTCGGTGTGCAGAATCCACTGCAGGTGCAGAGCTGAGTTATTACAGTGGCGGAACAATATGGGGAGGAAAAACTGCCAGAAAGATAAGGCGTGCTTCCCTGCTTTTGCTTCCTGGTGTCCAGAGGAAGAAACCACTCTCTCCTAGCCAGCCACATTTATCCCAAGAGCTGTGCCTGCCATCACGTATAAAAATGCAGGCTGCCCCTGGCTTTGTGTTCTCCAGTCAGTAGGAAATGTACATATCCCTTCTATATATCCCTTCTTATACACACAAAGTAACATATAACAGAAGATCTGATAGGTGATTCAGTCCTCTTTTCCTCCCGAGAAGACACAGCAACTTCCAACTTCTCTGCCGCACTTTTTTCTGAATTACAATAGCAGAATGTGGAGAATAACTGCAATCCTGAATGCAAGAGAGCAATAATTCAAATAGAAATGGATTTCTGTATTACATTTCTTGGAGTTATTCTGTGAATAATCACAAAGTGAATTTTTAATGTTAATATTACATTCATTTCTTGAAAGTAGAAATGCCAACGGATTTACTTAGTAATAGATTTACATATCCCAAGAGCATTTCCAGAACTTAATTAATAATTCATAATGAATTATGAGACTTCATATATGTCTCATGTAATAATTTGAAATTCAGATATTGTTGAATCTCTAATTATTAGTAACATTCATTTTAGCTGAAAGCTCTGCTGGAATGTCAGTACCAAGAAAATTAGGTATATGAGAATATAATGGTAAAACTACAACTCCACTATGTTTAACTTATACTCAAAGCCTCCAGTGAAAAGAAAAAAGCAAACTCTTCATTGCAGTACTCTTCTCATGTAACGTAGGTCTTTTACCATTTGAAGCCTTCTGAGCCAGATATAAGGTCCTCTGAAGTTAACAGAGCAATTTCCTCTGCTTCTATCAAGCTTTAAGTAAAGATTACAATAAAGGCTAAATCCAAATAATTTTTGTAGTCTCAAATCACTTACCAGGGTGCTCATCTATGATATTGCCATAAGACTGTTGATTTTGATCATGGTTGTGGGTGGGAGGAAGTGAAGAAAATACCATATCTTGCTTTGTGGTTTGAAATTTTAGAAGAAACTGAAATGTAAATAATACTACATGGCACAAGTCAGTCTCCAGGCAGTTCATGAGTACAAAGAGAAGTCTCCGGGTTCAGAATACACAGGAGAAATAAAAATAATAAACAACAGAAAAACAAATGTGGAAAAAGCGTTTTCTTACAGATTCTGGTATTCCTGCACATGAAACACTGCTTATGCTTGGCATGTCAAATGCTGTTACAGAAGACAGACTAAAGTTTAGAGAGCTTTATGACGCTGAAATTTCTGGTGAGACTAGCAGCAAAGTCCAGTCCAGTTTTGACAACTCAGTAACTGAAATATCTGCCTGAGGTTCCTGGTTAGAGAACAATAGATCATTATATGTTGTACCTGAATTGTACCTGTAATCTCAGACTGTCAAAGTACCTTACAAACTTGAGTAAGTTAAACCGGATAAAGAGTCCCTCCCCATCTTCCCTGAAGTTCCCCTTTAGGTACTGGAAGGCCTCTATAAGGTCTCCCCGGAGCCTTCTCTTCTCCAGGCTGAACAACCCCAACTCCCTCAGCCTGACTCCATAGGAGAGGTGCTCCAGCCTCTGATCATCCTTGTGGCCCTCCTCTGGACTCACTCTAACAGGTCCATGTCCTTGTGCTGGGGGCCCCAGAGCTGAACGCAGTGCTCCTGGTGGGGTCTCACGAGAGCAGAGCAGAGGGGGACAATCACCTCCCTCAACCTGCTGGCCACACTTCTTTTGAATCAGCCCAGGATATGGTTGGCTTTCTGGGCTGCAAGTACACATTGCCTACTCATACTCGGTTTTCCATCCACCAAATTGAAAAGAGGATAAAAAGGAGGCATGTCTGCATGTTGCGGTATCAATTACATTAAGGCATCTTAGTCTTAACAACTCCACAGAATACAAAGCAGGCCCTGTAAGAAGGGAAATCCTCCCCTCAAATATTTAGGTTAGCAATTGCAAAGTAATCCAGACACAGCCCCATTCATAAGACCAATTCATCACCAGGTCATACAAGGCAATTAGGCCTGGACATTGGATGCAGAGGAGATCTGATTAACAACCATCACCTGAAAAGATGTTTTAAGTGATCTGGTTTTATTTTTAACAATATTTTAAAGCCTTTGAGAAGATTAATTCCTCAGCCCAAGAGCTGAGTACCTCGCTGCTGCTAAGGTAAACTGATGTGCTAATTGAGTCCTCAGCACCAGAATATTCTTTGTAGGGTCTGAAGTGATACTGCTTGTTACTGCTACAGTCAGTGGACAAAGGACACTGCTGTCCTTTGCCCTGAAAGTCTGATCTCTTTGCAACAAGACGGAAATGTTCCTACCATCTTCTCTTTCCCTCCTTTTCTATCTCATGCTGTCCTGCAGAAAACATGCAACAGGTTACATCCATAAATGCAAAACCTGTTTATCTATACTCTTCAATAATAAAAGCCTATTCAATAAGGAAGACCATGTAAAACCTTCATCAAGGGCATTATCTCTTCAGTACTACCAGTTGTGAGCAAGGGAGTTTTTAACAAGAAACAAGACAAATAGGGAAATATTTTCCCTCTATTTTACTTTCTCCTGGCAATCTAAAGTTTAGGGTCTTTCTATATCTGAGGCTGCATCCAAAACACACTATTTTCTAGGTCTGTTGGAACAATCTTTCATGAATTTCCTTGCTTCCTTTCTATATTCACTAATTCTTTGGTTTCCACATCCTCATATTTCACTGACTTCCCCTCATTAATTTGTACACTGGGTGAAATGCATTCCCTTTGGTTTGATTCTAATCTCCTACCCAGGCGATGCTGCGTTGGTTTGAAAGCCTAATCCTGCCCGAGAGAGCCAAGAGCTGGGTGCCTCCAGCCCTGCAGGCAGCTGTGTTGCAAGAGAGGTGAAGTAATAAACAGGAAGGATGGGTTTCCAGGAGAGAACGAGAAAGGGGAGAGCATTTGGCAAGAGGACGGGTAGGCAGATATGCAAGCTAGGTTTCTGGACTATTGCTTGACCATTTAAATGATGGTCACACTTGCTCCTTCTACCACTAAGAGGGGATTCCTGGTTTTTAACACTCTCAGTAACTGTAGTACATAAACAATAAATAAATAATTAAGTCCTTAAGTGTATGCTGTTCTTGATCTTTTTTTTTTCCCCCTAGGTTCTCTACATGCTACTCAGATTTTATGCTGTCATCCACATGTTAAGTAATGTATTTAACTCACTTGACTTTTTTGCAAACCAGAAAGTCAGAGCCCTGCTGATGAGTGCCATCAGTTCCCCCAAATCCTTCACTCCTCTCCTAGCAGCCAGTGCACCAGGACTCGTCATGTTCCATGTCATGACCATTTTCCATGTCAACCTTTTCTCTTGTGTTTTACACAAATGTGTAGCAGCAAGGTATTTAACCAACAGGGCTATTTTCTTCCTGGAGAGCTGAACTGTTCCATCAGAAACATTAAAATGTTCTAACAACACAGCAACCAACCACCCAGCATGCCGAGGAGCCACGGAGCCCTTGGTTTATTGTTGGGAGGTTACTTTTAATTACAAGGTCCTGATTAACACACTGGAACATGGCAATAGCTTACTTCAAACAGTTCCAAATCCTTGTACTTAAAAATGCTGACCCTTGTCATAAGCAAGGACAACAAATGGCAAAGACAAAAAGAAAAGTGCTTCAGCTTGGAGTGAATTTGAAGTCCTATTGCAGGATTTTGCAGAAAGACAGTAATTTATAAAAGTCAACTTTCAAGAATTAATTTTGCTAGCCAGATTGTTCTCATTAGTCATCTCTCTAACCCCCAGATTGATAGCATCACACAGGAACTTAATTTTAAACAGCATTTCTATACAAGATTTGTCTTTAACATTTTTGCATTGACTCTATTTTGCTAATTGGAGCATGCTGCCATTTCATTATTATTATTATTATTATTATTATTATTATTATTATTTACTCAGTATTATTCAGGTTTGAATTTGGTTTATTTGATCTGTTAACTGGCTGAATCATTTTATTCACATGCTTTCCATAGAGACAGCGTCATCTCCCTCTTAGAAAAAGCATTCTGGTTGTAGTTCAGTCTCTGCGACAGTATTAATGCAGGGACAGATCCTGGCTTCATTTCAGCTCTTAGCTTCAGTTCTTCCGTATGCAAGTAGAACATGAAATTATCATCATTAAGAGCTAATAGGAAACAGAAGAGAACAGGAATAAAAGGAAGTACACTCCTCATCATGGCAATGCTAAGCATGGTGAAAATGAATCCAGGGTCTCTTGTAGAGTGAGAAGTTTCCTTGATTAGAAAGAAGGAAACATCTAACGAAGTATGTGGGTTAAGCTCAGCAGCTGCTGCAGTGTGTCCTGCCTTGAGTGGGTAGTTGGGTGAGCTGTTAAATGTCTGAACTTTGAACGTTACAACGGACTTTTATTTTCCACTGCCGCACATGTATATAAAAGCCTTCTTTATTTTCTCATCATAGGAAACGTAGGAGAGATGAAAGAGAAGAACTTTGGAATGTGTGAGCAGCGCTGGAAAGTTTGATCTAGAGCTATAGAATACAAGTAAAATGCAAACCACTGGAATGATTAATTTAGGAAAATATCTACTCCTTAATTTCATCAAAAAAAAAAGAAATGAAGAAAGCTGACCAAGATAAAGAGTGAATGAATTACTTATTACATCTAACACTATGCAGCTGATGCCTAGTAGGCAAATCAAGGTCATTTTCAATGAGAGTGCAATGGCCTAGTCCAACGGGATGGTTTGGATGAAGGACAGAAATGAGTTGTATATGAGGCAGCTGGTTCTTGAACACCAAATTAACTCTTACTTGATGCTACCTGTGTGTACAATAGTGGGAGAGAGGACCTCCAAAAAGCAGTGCTGGTTGCCAGGAGCGTACATATGGCGAGCCCTGTGTAGAAGCAAAACAAGATTACAGTGTGCTCAAACTGCTCCTGAATTTGTTTAACACAATTAATCAAATGTAGTATTTTCTGGGAGCATTAAGCATTTGCATAGCACAAAGCAATATGACAAAATGTAGAAATGCCAAATATGACATTCTGTCTATGACGCTATGTCACTGTGCCTTGATAAAGCAGGTTTGAAAACTTTAAAATATGGCTATACCTTCCAGGAGAGGACAAAACCTCTGCTGTTCTCTGTCATATCACTTGTGATTTGTGGACAGTTTCCATGTTCAGCCTATCCATTTAGCTGTCAATAGTCATGTCCTTTCCCTTTCTCAGATTTCATTGTCTTGTACAACTTTTCATTTATCTTGCCAAACTTGGCCTTCACATACACCACTCTGCCAAAAAGTTATCTCTTGCTGCCATCCTCCTGACAGTGCAGTGTGGTCTGCACAGAAATCAAAACATATGCTGGATTCCCACTTACAGCAGATCAGTGGAAACACCTGCCATTGTCTTCACGTGTAAGACCATTAGAGCCAATGACTAATGATACCAAGCTCCTCGGTACAGTTGTGCCTCCACTTGTGATCATCCTTCTTGGATTCATAATATTCTCATTTTCCTTTCCCATAAAACATATTCAAAATTTATTCCAATTCAAAATCCAAGGTTGCTATGGAACCTGTGGTGAGCAATACTGAGAAGCTCCATTGCTTCAAAAACCAAGTGTCCTGAATGGAGATCTTAGACAGCACTGGATTTTCAGAAACATTTTGTTGTTTTTCATTAGCAATATGTATAATGTTCTTCTTCCCTTCCAATTTCCCACCGGGGAGACAAAGCAGGCAAAGAGACAGGGGAAGGTTAGATGATGTCATATCTCAAACATTTAATTCTTTCTAATGATGTAGGTGTTTTCCTTGTTAATCTGGCACTATGTGCCAGCAGTATAAGTACATACAGATTGAGGAGACTTTGTTTGTTCAACAGACTGGCTGTTCAAATTTGCATTCCATTACCACTTGGAGCTGGCTTGAAATTGTGTAACAGGTAACTCTTTTTTATCACAATAATGCTTATTATTATCTGTTAGCATGGCTTCATGTAGTGACAATTTGGGAGGCAAAAGTAAGCCACGTTATGTGTTGCTAATGAACTAATATTGTATTTGACTGATGTGAATTTGGAGTTCAGTCGTGCACACCATCTTCTTTCCCATGGAGGTAATCCCATTAGCATGAGTGGAACAACCCCTCCAGAACCACATACTTACACACAGTGAAAACATACTCAGCAAAAACAGCAGCAAAACCTAATTCTCAAAAAAACAAACAATACAAAGGACCATCTCTCCCCCAGAACACAGTATTAACCAAAATGAGACATTTCATGAGCATTAGCAAGGATGATTAATGAGTGTCTCAAATACAGGCTGATACGGTGTGACTGAAGACAAGAAAATGTGATGCTTAATTTAAAAAAGAGGGGGAGGGTCGTCTGGGCAATTAAGTGACTCTTCAGGCTGACTCTGAACTGGGTGGGATTTTATGCACAAATCTGAAAGCAAGCCTGGCTGACAGAAAGCTGAGAAGCTTTGCCCCATGTGAAGAGGAATCACTTATCATAAAGAAGTAGATGACTGGAAGGAAGAAAAAAAGAAAAAAGAAAAAAGAAAAAAGAAAAAGAAAAAAGAAAAAAGAAAAAAGAAAAGGAAGGTTATGCAATTTTAGGGATAAAACAGGGATCCAGGAGCAGGAAAAAGTGATGTGTTGTGACCCCTTCTCCCTGCCTTGCAGCTGAAGAGCTCAGTTCTCTGCAAGGAGCTACAGATCAGAAGTCAGTAACACAGAACACACTTACTGTAGAGTAACATTTTTTTGATATGAATGATAAAGATAACATATTCTGAAACATGGCCAGCTTACCTGCCTGCCTGCTTCCTGACACTGACAATTCTCTCCCGGGAGGAACGCAGCATCTTTCGCTGATTTTTACTCTGTGGACTTTTTTTCCCAAGGTAACACCTTGCCATTCATCACCACCAGATATCCCTTCTCCAGAGAAAGACTTTTAATTGTCCTCTGCACTATAGCTTCTCAGCCTGGCATTTTCATCTGAAGTGAGATCCCCAAAGCTAACAGATGGTCAGCGCATCTCAGCTGATGGCCCGAAGAATCAATTTTGTCTCTTCTTCCCCAAAGTTAATGGAGAAAAGCTGCAAATACATTCCAAAAGCCAAAACATCTTCTGCTGTTCCAGCATTTACCTTGCCCTGCACAGGCACTGTTAACGCACTGAGATCCACTGTCACACCTCTCCTCACACACATACGGCTTAACACGTAGCAGCTATTAAAACTCTGCCTTGGGGGAATTCATATAAGGAAGGCTTGCAACCCATATACCATGATACACTTCTCACTCTCATTACCTACCTAGTACACCTGCCCCATGTTCATCATTAAAATCGTGTGTGTGTGTGTGTGCACTTGTGTATATATAATTATCCACCAAAGCATTCTTAAGTTATTACAGTGAAGTCCTAACATGACATGAGCCAGGTTTACTCCCTGATTCCACACTTGTCTCAGTATTTTGCAATTCAACAATATTCCAGGGGAAAACTGTCTTTCAATTTTCTGCAGGGAAAAAAAAATCTATACTGTTTTAGTAAGTGGTGCCAGCTACTAAATCTCTACACAGAGTGATGAACCTGTCACATACAAAATAAAATATCTGTGTCAGCAGATTAGAATTCATGCGATTTTTCTTTTTGCTTCACTTTACTAATTGATCGATTATGCCGAGCATTTTGCTTAAATCTAAATCAGACCAAGAAGACTTTAAATAACATTTTAATGGTTCAGGTTGTACAATTTGGGCTATTGGTTTTATAGGGTGGGGACTTGCATGGTCGTGGCTAAGCTTTGAACATATTGCCTTATAGAACCGGAGGTCTGTGAGCAGACTGTCTGGCTGCTATCCCCCCAGTGCAAAGCTGACACTGATTTCCTTGAAGATGGGATTGCAGCAAAGGGTGCTGAGCCTGCCCCTGCAAAGCTGATTCATTTCACAACTGCCATTCAGATGCTGCCTGTGCTCCACAGAGCACATGAAGATAGCTGCTACTGCGCTGTACTGCCACAGAAGCTCATCCACAGCTGTAAACAGCCTTGCTGAATTCCCATCTAGGTGGGAAGCTTGTTAAAATCCTCTAATTAAAAACATCTAGAGCCTTCTTCAAGTTCATCTCACAGATCTCAGCTGGGACATATATAGGTGCGACAGTCTTCTGTGTCACAGCAGACAGGAAAAGCTTTAGGGTGTCTGTCTCCTGGAGACTTCATTTACCCACAAACTCACTTAATACTTATGTCTTTGACTGTTATATGTGCTTTGAATAGACTACAGTAACACCATTTCATGAGATATAAAACTTCTGGATCACCTCTCTGATGATCAGCAATTGCATCACTAGCACTTTCTTCCCCCAAAAAAGTAGAAATTCTGAGATTTGGAACCTTTAATTGAGCAGGGAACAGATAAAAACAATGTATCTTCATTTGCTTACATTAACAATTTTAAAAGACTCACAAAATATAAATATTTCAGATATAGTCCCAGGAAATGTTTCTAATAAGCATAAATTATTGCCCTTTATTCCTTTCCCTTTAAGCATTCCGTCTGAAAACATTCATCCAACTCATCAACTTTTTATCTGAACAACAGACTGTTTATTAGAACTGCTTCGTAAACTGTTGGAAGTGAGTTCTGCTTATGTCCTTCCAGGGCTGTGGAGATGGAGTATGCAGAGAGAGAGGTATCAAGGACTGTCAAATTAAATTGCTGCTTGTGTTTATGTGTTGGAATGTAAAGGGCAGTTATATTTAGATGACAAAAAAATGCACAAGAAACAGTAAATTGTTGATGTTCTTTTCAAACCTTATAGAACAACATGCTAGTATTCTTATGAAAGGAGAAACAAAAATATATAGTTAAATATGAAATTCTCCAACAAGATTTGTGGCCCCTCTGAGAACACATGACTCTCAGTGCTACTAGCAGGAATGATATTGCAAATTGGAATAATGTCGACAAGTACCAATTAGCCACTCACCACTTTGACATGTTTGATTGTTCTTCATTCATTTGAGATTTGCTCACTGATTGTACTAATCCCCTGAAAGGCAAAAGATTTTGGAAGAGATTTACAAAGGCTACAGGGAAATCCTGGTATCCATCTCTCCCTGAGCAGCTGGGCATCTAACTGATGAGCTGTGTCTTTAGAAATTATGCCTACCAATTTGCTTCACCTCAGGGCATGAAACAGGAGGGCAAGGAAAAACCAATATGGTTTTAAGTTCCCTTATTAGCCTTACCTGCTCAAACAGCACAGTTTTTCCACTTAAAAAAAAAAAAAAAAAAGTCTGATTGGAAGAGGAGGAATTCAACCACTTGCCAAGAATTTCTAGTTAACAGGTGTCTGAACCCCCCAGAGGCTGCAATGAGCCAACATGCCCCTCAGACATGCTGCTGCCATGCACATGCACATCTTGCACAGAGAATGTGATGCATTATGGACACACAGCAAGTCCTAAATTTTAGGGAGGCATGGCCCATCCTACACATGAGACAAAATCCTTATTCATGGGCAGACTCATATGGGTCCCCTACACCTTCCCAGTATTCCCATACTCCAGTCAGGAAACTAGATCAGAATGTCACAACTGTCCTTACTTGGCTATCGTCTTTCCAGTTAGATCTGGATGTCTCCATCACTGGTCTGGGTTCTGTGAACTACTGAAACAAATGGGAATTCAATGGGCTTTGGATGCAATCCTGTATGAGCAAAAGGCTGTGGAGCAGACTGAGAGCAGAGCACCCAGTGCAGGGAAGTTAGCCAGGATCATCGTGCTATGAATATAGCTGTAGTGACACAACACGTTACGTAGACATCTTTGCTGCAGGTTTCCACCAATGGCCCTGGCACACAACATGACGTGTGAGCACTGTGAGGGGCTGTAGATTCTCACCTACTCCTTCCAACCCCCTTGCAAATCCGTCCTTAGAGGGGAACGATGGTCCCCAGAGCGGTGGCAGAGCAACGCAGAGGTGAGCACGAGCATCCAGCTGGATTCGGGTAGGAGAGCAGGACTGGGGCAGGCAGGGGTAGATTTGAGCAATGAGGAAGGACGAGCCCACCAGAAGAGGCTGGGGAGGGCAAAGCAGGGGGAGGAGAGAGCTGCCATGAGGGCAGAGGGGCTCCAGTGGGGATGGAGAGGTGAGAGCCAGCGAGCAAGGGGCAGCCGTGCCCTCCTAAGGGATTGTGCTGTTCTCTGCGCTACAGAAAAAACAAAGGGAATACACAGATTAAACAAAGACGCAAAGACCTACATGGAAAAAGCGGGTAGAAAGAAGTAAACTTCACTGGAACAGTAAGTTTCATACAGTTTTTCATATTTTGGGGGCATAAAGAGAGAGAAGCAAACCAAAGCAGTCCCAGAAACTTCAACCTCGCTGGGCGAGCCAGCAATTAGCAGCTCACCTGAGTCACTTGGCAGCGCTGCAAATGTTGTGTTTTCACACACGAACAATTTCTCCAACGTATGAGGCATAAACAAGCTTCCCTTTTGCATGGGTAAGTATTTGTTCCTACCCCTCTGGTTTCCTCTCCTAAAACAAATATTTTTATGTGTGGAACCACCGACATAAAACACATCGGAGGCCTCCCATTAATTACTGCATTTCCCAGGACTTCTCCTACAGCGTCTGGAGCCAGGGTCCCCTGCCACAAATTTTCTTTTGCGGGGTCTTTCCATTTTATGACTTTTGAAGCAACTGGTTGTGTTTATTGATCTTTCCACACAGCTGCTCTTTTCCTACAGGAGCCCCGAGCCGGATTTTCTGTGGCCTGACACGCGAGGCCCCATGTGGCTCTGCAGGAGTGGGTTTGCTGATGCCAGGAACAGGAGCCGAGGAGGCAGCGGCTTTTTAAGACTGAGAGTTTGTGGGTGTAAATGAAGCAGAAAATGCTACACGCTGGCTTCGCTTCCACTGTAAAGAAATGTGCTTGTGTGGTGGATTCCAAAATCCCGTGGGTAAACCGGTGCCCAAAACCAGGCGAGCCATGGCGCTCCGGGACGCGGCGGCAGAAGGGCAGGCAAGCTGTGCTGGGAAGCAGCTGCCCGGGAGAGGGGCTGCGCAGCATCCGCAGGGAGCAGGCCCCGCGCTCAGCTCGGGGGCAGCCCCAGCACCTCCGCGTGTGTCCCAGGCAGCACCGAGCTCCCCTCGGCGACTTCCGCCGTTCCTCACCCATCTTAACTGACTTACCAGATCAGACAGGAACGGGAACGACCCCGCGTAGATACAAGACCCGTTTCACGCAATAACAAAAACCACAAGTGTGCATGACCCCAAAATAACCCCCAGGGATAGCATCACCCAAAGGCGGGTGATATTTCACCGTTTCCAGAGGCCACAAAGGACAGGGGAGCTGAGCACCCCACTGGCTGCAGCTCAGGCTGAAGCTCGGCAGCATCGGTGTGCCTGCTCCTACCGCCCATTTGTCACAAGCTCCCGAAACACGGCCACTTTGGGGACACAGGAGCAGCAGTCCCCAGCATGCAGAAGCACTCCGAAGCTGGTGGACGCAGCAGGATGTGAGTGAGGGTTTGTAACTTAGGGACTGAAGGGGAAAAAAGAGCAGAAGAGGAAACTCATTAGAGAAAATATGTCTTACCTCTCTGCAGACTTGTCAGAAAGTGCAGCAGACTCTTGCATGGACAAATCTTTCCCCACAAACCAGATGAGGATCCCAGATGGAGCACCCAGTCCAGAGGACAGCAGGGATGCTGTAGCTTCCCCTGAAGCCCCCCAGCCCCTCTGCAATGCCCAGGGAGCTGCAGCCCCCCCGGCTCGGCAGGAACAGCTGGGCAAGCGTCAGCATCGCACGCTTCATAAATTCTCCCGCAGCCTTCTGGAGACGCGCGTCCTTGAGCGAAATACCCAAATCCCGCCAGTTGTTGACATAGTAACCACACCGAAGTTTTTTGCCCCCCTCAGAAGCCATCTGCATAAAACAATTCATGATGATATTTATCCAGCCTGCAGCGTGCTGGTTCATGTGGTTTTATTTGTCTAAGGAAGAAATAAAGAGAGTGAATGTTTATATACCAGAGACTTCACACCCAGACCAAGGGCTAGTTTCATTGCAGCAGTTAATATTACGGACTTTCACAACCCTTTGAAGGAAGTGTGTTATTACCCAGAAGAAGGAAAAAATCCATTACTCAGATACATAGCCCATTTCTAACACACAAGTGAAATAAAACTTCAGGAACTTGTAAGAAAGTCCCAAAATATTTTGGATTTTCCTCTAATTTATTCATGTATATTTATCAGATTCCTCCGAAGATGCTCAAAATGTTTTAAAAGTTTACAAAACTACAACAGATACTGGGGGAAATAACAGACGGTCAGAAACAAATAGAGCCTCCAGAAGAGTTTGCTTCCTCTGCCCTATGGAGACAAGCCCTATGGAAATGAGCCCTGTGGAGATGAGCCCAATAGAGATGAGCCCTATGGAGATGAGCTATTTAGTCTCCAGCAGGGGAGAGGAGAGAGAGAAAAGAGAACTGTGCTGCAGGGATCACGCAGGCTTTAACGTAGCCCCCTACACACAGTGCTGCCGCCCTGCACAGCTCTGCACGCAGGTTTCCTGCCCCTTTGCTGGTATTTTGGGCTGGTTAGCAGGCTGGCCGCCTGCGTGCATCCAGGCTGCCCTGCAGGGCTTTTTTTGACCCCAGCTGCAAATGAATGGGGGTGTGGGGAGGTTAAAGTAACACAAAGTGGACCTTGGCACCTGGAGTTGAGATGAGCTTTACCAGCAGCACTGCAGCGCTTTAACTCAGTGTTGCCCTCTGAAAACTGCCTTATTTGCAGATCTCTTTAAGAGCCTAATTCTGTATTATTTACTATGGATAACTTGTCTTTGAGCAGGATTAAATCTGTGCTTAAGCTTGGAAACAACAGAGCAGCACACAGAGTGAGAGATCTAGCATTCTAGAAGCTATAACCCCAACCCTGAGATTGATTACAAGTGACCATAACCTTCCCCCCAACACAAAGCGATTTTCATCTTCCTCACACCATACAACTCCCCATTCCCCCACATCTTCATCCACATCTTTTTCCTTGCCACTAGCAGCTGAGAGGGAGCTGAGAATCATTAGTTATTTCCTGAATAGTCATTTGAATGGGAAAATTCTTGGGAAGAGAAGAGAGAAAGAAAAGAGATGGTGTAAACATGCACTCGCTTCTTGTGATTTTGGAAGTCTCGTCCCTTTGCAGAGTTTTCATTGAACTTTTTAAAGCATTGATTCTGAAATAGAGTTCTGGCATCAATGCATATTTCTCAAACTATCTTCAGCAAATTTCCTGGCCTGGTACCAAATAAACAAGCATGTATTGGCACTGCAGCTGTTAGCTGTGAGCTACAGTCAGCAGGGTGACCACTGTCTTTTCTGTGTCCCCTGCTGCTGTCCATATTTGCATTGCACTGTGCCTGTGCTGGGGCCACCGTGGCAGCTCTTGCAGCTGATCCACTCGAAAAACCAACCCACCAAAGAGACGTAATTTTCCATTCCACCAGCCCCGTTCGGCTGCCCTCGCCATGGTTGTGCAATTGCTGCCTGCAAAGCAAGGGCATGCAGGCAGGTGGGTGGGCAGTGTGGTGGCACTGCGGAACAGCTACAATGGATTATACCGAACGTAAAATGCCCTTCTAAGCCTTTCTGTGCCTATGCTGTCTCAGTGAAGTGGGACAATACTATTCCTTTGTCCCACAGGCTGAAATGCTGTTGTATCGCAGCCGTGTAAGTACCTGAGGAGTACCATTTGGCTGAGCTCGGTCTGTTGCAGAAGGTAACTAAGTACAGTGCCTGTGATCCTCCTCACGTGGTATATAACACCAGTCTTCACAAACTCAAAAACTCAGCTTTGAATAGCTTATTTTCATCTAGCAAAAACATACAAGTAAATCAGATTTATTTCTGTACTGTGCATACCAAACCAATGCTCTGTCAGCAGTAAGTACTAAAGTCTCTCTGCCTTTGTAAACTGAACCCAGTTTTCATGAAATAAGCTATTAACTGGAAAACAAAACAAAACAAAACAAAACAAAACAGCAGTATACGTCCTATGAATTATTTCTTAGCAGGACTCTTAACAATACTTTTCCTGGTAAATATACACAATATAGTTTGTACTAAGACTGGTTAGAACTGTTTTTCTGAATCTGTTTTTGACTAGATTGTGACGATACCCTGCTTGGACTGTTTACTCAGAAATTATATCATAATTAGTCTGTTTTACCATACATAGATAACTTGGAATTGTAGCAATTAGGCAACATCATCCACAGGATTTCGTGAGATAACAGAAAGTTGCAAAATCACACTTACTGGGACTGCTATTGGAGGTGAACCACTACGCTGATGAGATCGCAGGGAAGTCCTGAGTCCTTCCATAGTGGGTTTTTGGAAAGCAAAGCAGTAAATGAACCCAAGAAGTGGGCTCTGGCCCATGAGCTGCCTGCACAAAGCATTAGCAGCTGCTTAGTGCTGTGTTTGCAAATGCTCTGGTTCCTGTAGAAACACTTAATCCTTCCTGAATTCTGGCTGGCATTTATGGCGAAGTGCAGACAGTAAAAGACTGTTCTTGATTACCTGCTCCTTATCTGTATGGTCCATTTTGTGTGACAATGGATTTTCAGCGACATTTTTAAGGCTTGATTATTCAGGCCACGTATTCGGCACCTATTTACATTGCTATGCGCGGTGACCTGTTTGGTGGGAGGTCGCACAGTGGGGTGGGGAGGTTTGCTTGCTGTCCTGGCCATAAAGGGGGAAACAAAGCAGAGGCAACACGGGAAACCAGAGATCCCCTAACGCAAAGTCATGAACTCTCTATAAGCGCCCTTGAGCTGTCCTTTGGAGTGCAATACTGAGTTACATCTGGCAATGGGGTCCGAAATACCGTTTCAAGAGTGACGGAAAGGGGCAGCAGGTTGTTAGAGCGCTCCTTTCCCTTTCAGAACTGACCTGAAAGTGAATTGGGTTTTACTGAGCAATTTCCGTAGGATCCTACTCAGTGCAGGAGGATGCAGTCCTAAAGGCCGTCTCCGTTAAAGGCCACAAAATACTTAAAAGATAAAACGCAGAATAAAAGCACACAACAACAACAACAAAACAAGGTTTGTGGTCCACTCCTACAAAACATTTCTTTCACTTTGAAGGGATAACCCTTACACACACCAGATCAGTGAACCAAGCTCGTTTTGTGGCAGTTTCACTGGTTCAAGCTGTCTCGCCTTTGTACGTGTACCCCAGTTCAGTATGGCATTCAGAAAAGTACCTTGGAATCACCTTATTGAGTTTTATTGAGTCTGGGCACTAAGTACCATGGTGATGGATATATCAGCTACAGCAAATAGATATGTGATGCCTGAAGAGACAGGCTCTCTGTATTCACACTGGAGCACAAGTGCAATGTCTTTGCTGCCTACAGCTCTTCTGCAGCAAGGCTGTGCCGCGCTAATAGCAGCTGTCTCTTCCGATCTCATCAGGCTGGAGCTGGCGTTTGTCTGACTCCGCCATTAGCTGATTTATCTTACTCATTGAACAGAAAAAATCTTCATTTTCTTTTTGTGGGATTGTTTTCCCCCATTTTAACTCCCTGAACTGCTCATCACCAAGTCAAGACAAGCATCAGCGCTGCTCCAAGGGGAGGGGCAGGAGAGCAACCCACTGGGAAGGGGAGAGGGGCTGCCTGGCAATTTTGGCTGTAGCTGTCTTTTAAACCAGCTTAAATATACTGCCTGGCTGCATCCCTAGGGCACAGCCAGAGATGTTGTCCAGGCCACAGATGAACAGGGTTAAGAGGTTCTTTCTTTATCCCTCCCACACTTCCCTGCAGATTACTGCCTCCTTAGATCTTCCTTCTGGGCAGTTGTCTTCATCTGTACCTAACGCCAGCTCTGCTGTTCCTCTGACAATGTGATGGAACAGTTCAAGTTGCTCAGTGACAGAAAATGGTTCACTTTTTTCCTGTTTAATTTGCTACAGCCCATGAGACGAATTGGCTCACACAGGAGCAACAGAGCATTCACAGCATGCAGTCATGGACCAGGCCCACGCTTGGGTTGGGGATCTTCATGTCGGGAAAGAAGGGGAAGAGGTGCTCAGGGAACAATAACATCTCAACGTGGGTCAGCTGCAGCCTCATGTTAACAATAGCTGTTATTGCTGTTTCCTAGCTGAGCCTGAGATCTGTCCTGGCACATACTTCACAAGCCATAGTGAGTATAGACGGATGGTTTGCACAGCGCTGGAGATGTTTCATCTCCTCTCAAGGAAAAGCTCCTTCTTGACATAGACAGGAACAACTCCCATGAAAGTGTTAGTTTGTTTAAAACTACTGTGCAGCTCCTTTGCCCTTCAGGGCCCTGAGAGCTTTGAGCCACCAGTGAGTCAGTTCAGATGATGCTATTTTTGTACCTGGACAGTCAAAGGACTCCAGTAGGGGAAAAAAAAAAAAAAAAAAAAAAAAAACCAGGAAAAACACCAGAAGATTAAAATCTCTCTTTCCACCAGGCTTGTGTACTTTCATATGAATTCTTTCTTTCTGTTTTACCAAGTCATCTTGTGATTCTTGACTACTTTGCTGGTAAGTATACACCAGCTCCCACCCAGCCCTGGTATGCTGACATCATCTTCCTCCTCCCGGGTGGCCCTCACCCGATGATGAAATACACCTGAGCAGAGGAGGAAGGAAACTCAGGGAGCATCAAATATCAGTCTCAAGTGCCAGCACACCATAGCAGGCTGGTGCAGTCACCACTGGCTTTCTTTCAGAAACATTTTGGGAATGTCACTTCTTTTTGTCTTATATTTTGTTGCAAATGCTTTAAGACTGACGTTCTGCTTCCTGCCTTGCTGGCTTTTGCAGTACGCAGGTTGCACGCTGAACGCTTGTGGGAGTGATTTCATATGACTTTCTAACTTTCCTGTTCACATGGAGGAATGATCTTTTGGGGTTAGGTAGTTTGCCTTCTAAAAAGGAAAATCCTTTCAAAGGTCTTGAAATACTGGTGTGCAAGGCTCTTGCTCAGCTGGCCCAGCAAGTTGAAAGACCAGTTTGAATTCTGCCATGCCTGGCAGTTTTGAATTTCCTCCTCTAGCCATGAATGTTCCCTCTGGAGGAAAAGCATTCAGAGAGAGGCAGAACTTGCAAAATGGGTGCTCTCCCAAGCACAGCCTTCCAATTGCACAGCGTTGTTCAATCAATCACAACCATAACATCATTCTTTAAACGTGTGATATTTCTGCATGTAGTCCAAGCGGTGAGACCAACTCCACCATCAGCTTCTGGAAAGAATTATGCCTGAATCTGCTAGGCTTGCTTATGCTGGAGAGTCCCCAAACAAGACTAACACTGCTGCTGCTGCTGCTCAGGGGGAAGCTGTGATTTTCTTTGACCACTGAACCAAGTTAAAATCTGGCTGCCACAGCAAGGAGGAATCTTTCTCAGCTCTCATCCTCTCTGGTTCCCTTTCCACCCACATCCATTTCCAGCTGCACGTTCCTCCTTCTCCTGTTCCCCTGTTCTGCTGACTTAATCCTTTGCCATTTTAGTGACTTGAATTGGCTTACTCAGTAATCGGAGTAGTGCCAGAGCTGGCAACAAGGGGAGCAGCAAGGATACGTGGGGAAGGTATCCCCAGTGGGAGGAAGAAAGGGTGAAGAAGTTGGATTTCACTCTACTCATGCAAAAACGCAGCCTAATAGCAGGCCAGGATGCAGGGCAAGGCACGCAGGGCATAAAAGCTACAGGTACAATGAAGGTAGCAAATCATGCTGGATCTATGCAGAATGCTACAGCCTGAGAAACTCCCAGTGAGCAGCTGTTTCCAGTCCTGGTTGTATAAAGGTTCAGGACAAAATGGAAGCATGGAGTTGCTCATTGCTCATTCTCGTGTCGTAGACAGTTTTGGCGTGAGCCCATGGGTCCCCAGCACTGTGTTGTCGTGCTGCGCTGCCTGTAAAAACAACCACAGAAGGAAAGCATGGCGTGTGGCTGCAGGAAGCACATCTAATTTATCCATTTCAATCCCCATGAAATAAGCCCTCTTCTCCACATGGCAAGCCTTGCTCTTTGGCAAAGCACATGGACCAGGCTGGCTGCCAGGCCCTGGGGACGCCCATCGGGATGCACTGGGCAGCGCCTGCCATAGCAAACCCTCCTGCAGCCCCAGTGTGAGATGAGCCTGGTGAGCTCTGCAGAGCCCAGCTGGCTCAGGACAGCTGCTGGAGCACGCTCTGCAGGGCTTTCCACACCACCTGTCTTATTTGGGAATTCCCACCAGCTGAGCTACCCTATATGGGAGGGCTGGGTAGCTCATCTTCCAGCTATAGTGGTCCCATCCCAGACCCCAAGCACACCAGCACCGGCCATTTCGCAGCTGCCACGTGGGAGCTGCAAGCAAGCTTTGGTGTAACCAGCCCAAAAACCCTTGTGCTATCAGCACTGGCTTCCTGGTGAGATGACTTCATATTTTCCTGCCCTGAGGCCTTTTGAGCAATATGTATGTAAAAGATGAAGCTGAGCGTATTTTTAACCGAATCAGTCCTATAGGTAATCAGCACCTTATTAGATTTCCAGCAACGCAAAGGGTCTAATAGTTAATTTGTTCTTGGAAGTAGCTTTTTCATTTTATGCTTACCAGTATTTTTCCACGTTGCTCCATGTAACTAAATTAAGTGTTCTGATAACAGCGCTAAGAGCAGTGGAAAAGCCAACATATTAAATAAACTTGGCCACTTCTCATATTTTACGTGCCATCTCTTGCTCGCAGCCTGTGGGTTCAAATGCTTGGCAGCTGGAGCCAGGGCAGCGAGCGGAGAGCCCTCAGCACTGGAATTCACTCTTCCTTGCTTCAGCTCAGCCTGAGTTTGTCGACCTTTACTCTTATCTGTTCACCAAGGCAAGAAAGCCAGAGCTTTTTGCATAGTTACTTCATATGCTGATCTGCAGCCCAGATGTTTGGAGGCCTAATAGGCCCAAAGAATTGTGGTTTAGAGCTACCCTGCAAGGTCTTTGAACCTCAGGGTTGTAGTGAAGCTTCAGAACATCAGCTAAAGAAAGGACTTGAGCCATCCCCTCCATGCATGGCACTGCCAGGACTCCAAGAAGATCAGGAAAGGATTTGTTTTCTAGGTTGCCAGGACCGTATCCATCTGACCATCGCTCTGGCTGTTTTGGAGTTCACTGCATGGGCTCTGTTACATTTTGTTGTCCACTCTCAGCCATCCACCGGGGTGAGGAGCTGCCCTCCCAGGCTGCCTGGTGCAAGGCAGCATCAGCAGCCATGCAGCTCAGAGCAGACGTGGGGAGCACAGGGGTTGCCCTCCAGAACAGAAATCTGTTCTCTCTGACACTGGTGGCAATTTGTGGGTATGTTGTTTACCACTTGTACCTGCACTGACAACCTGCTGAGTGCGCTCAGTAAGTTCAAAACCAAATTAAACCGGCTGTGTTATTTAGAAGCCTTTTACTCCTACACAGAAGTACTTGAATACTTTGTTGATGAGTGCTGTAGAAATGTTAGTTTATTAAGTAACGTGAAGCAGAACCACTCAGAGCATAAAAGTGAGAGTGTTCATTAGAGGAAATGACCCTGCAAAGCCTGCTAACATTACCAACACGAAGACAGCGCTGCTGTCCCACCAGTCATCTGGAAGCCCACCGCCCCCGCCCCGCTCCGCAGTGTCAGCACAGCCAGGGCATCCTCCCGCTTGTGATCTGTGGAGCGTGGCCCAGCAGGGCTTGATCTCCTGCCTCTCTGCTTCACCCTGCTTGCAAAAATCGCAGCTCAGGGGGCTCGAAGCTCACTGTGTTTTGCCTGGGTCATCCTCCAAGCCACAGGGGCCCCACTGATGTTTTCACCTGATTTTGCTGAGGAGCTGTTACGGCTCCTAGAGTCGGTCACAACAGGCCACACATTTAGTTGTTGGTGAGACAAGTGCTGGAGCTGTCAGATTATAATCGAGCTGGTGCTACAACGAGTAGTCAAATGTCACTTTACAGGGGACCTTAGTCTCCTAAAATCACCGTTTTCTCCGTTTGTAGAAGGGCAGTTTTCTGAGCAAGTTGATCAGCAAATGCTTTTTTTAAAGTCACAGGAAACTACCCAGAAAATAGTGTTTTTCTAGGGAAGCGTGATGCTGACATAGGGAGGAAAAGTGTCCTTATTTTGAAGGAAAATCTTTTAAAGCCCTGAACTTGTTGCCATTTACTTCATCTCTCTCGGCACAGCCCAGGGCATTTAGCGGTGGGGAGAGACCTGACACGGCTCAGGCCCCCTGAGAAGCAACCATGCTGCAGACCCAACCCCGCGCGGTTTGCTTACGGCAGTGCTTTCCCCAGAGACTTGTGCTTTGGTGTTAAGTAAACAAATAGCAATGCGAGCAGGGGGAAGATGACTCAGGTGAAAGTACACAGATCTGTTATAGAGCAAACATTATATGTGTTCGGGATTCCCCTGAGACTTTAAAAAGGCAAATTTAAAAGGACTGTATTATCACCCTCTGAGACTCTGTAAGTTCTAACTCAACTTGAATAAAGCTAGTTTATTCATTAAAAAAAAGAAAGAAATAAAGAAATATTCCTGCTTCTTTGAACTAAGCCATATAGCACCTTTTAAAATCAAAATATATTTCTTTGGACATAAATAGCCTGAATTTCTAGCTGACATTTGCTATTTTTGGAAAATATGACACTCAGTTCTACTTAGAAAAGGAAAGGGTGGGGGCAAAAACCCAAACATCTGAGCTGGACCTCGAGGGCTTTTCATGGGATGAAGAATTTATGACAATTTCTCTCTTTTAGACCTGTGCAAAGCATTTCTCAGGCACAGAGTAATCCATTTTTGAAATGTGCTTCTTCCCCACATAACCCTGGGCACAGGGCAGTGTGCTAGGCCAAAACAGGGACTTTCAGGGACTCCAGGGAAGGGCAATCACAGAAGGCTCTTTGTGGTCTTTTCCTTCATTATGTGTGCATCCATATAGTCACCTCTATGCAAAACATATCCTCAGATTCCTCATGAACACCCACTGAATTCATCTGGAGAGAAAGAAACCAATACGAAAGACAAAAATGGCTTGCCATAGATGGACACATATGCCAATACTGCCCTCAAACGTAAGAAGATACTAGCTGTTGAAACAGGTTTCCTTCCCCAAACTCTAGGAAAGGGCCCCTGGACAAACGAGGGCAAACCTGGGTCAGTGAAAGGAGGATTTAGGTCCTTTAACGTGCAATGAGGCAGAACCTAAAAATCTACTGAAGATAAAGGAAAGGCAGCCAGGTCAATGAGGAGAGTCAGAAGCAGCCCTGAATCTGCCAGATATTGTGAGAGGGACAAACCACATGCAGGACCCAGACATGACATCAACTGAATCCCAGTTTTCCTTTGCAATCCAGAAAAATCCCAAACCACAGGGCACTAAAACACTCCCAGCATAAGGCTACCAGGAGAAACACCACACTCGATTTTGGGTCCATGGTTTCTACTTTGTGCTATGGTCCTGGAGACAGAAGAGCTGCTCAAGAGTGCCTTAGCCATGAAGGGAGGCTTGGGCTTCCTCATGAACTTCCAGCTCCCACCCATTCCCACCTGGGTGCCACTCGTGCCCTTGGCACAGCAGCGTGAGCGGCGTCACTACAGCAGTTGGGCTCTGTGAGGGGACTCAGAAAGGGCAGGGGCAGGGGCATCCTATGTTCCCTCTAGGGAACCTGCTGTGGCAGGGGAGTTGGACCCGATGGTCTCTGGAGGTCCCTTCCAACCCCTACAATTCTGTGTGATTCTGTGTGATTAACATCTCTTGGCTCCTGTGGTAAATCCTGACTAATTACACTTACAGTGATTCAAGGTACAAAGCCTGCATCTAGACCATGATGTGCTAAAAGATGATGACTGACCCCAAAGAGGGCTTTGAGCTGGAAACCACCTTGAAGTTCAGAATGGAAACGCATGGTCAGAGCCTGTCACCTTTCTGCCTTCTCCAGAGTGCAGATTGAGGAAGAAACTAGTCTTAGCATTAGTAAAATAAGTATAGACAGTTAATTAACACTTCATTGGCAATTCCATATTATTTTCTATTCCACAAGACATGAATAGAGCCTAAGCAAATGTGCTACTACAATATCTTCTCTCTTCATATAGTTATGTTACTTTGTTGGGCAAAATTGTCATGCTTCCAGAAAAATGTCAGAGATAGATGCAATAAGCCAAGAAAGAAAAGCAGAATGTGCAACTTTGCTGCTGAGGAGGTGCGTGACGCTGATGTCACTGATGTCACATTCACAGGAAAGCCTTTTGTCACTAACACAGATTCATTGAAAAGGCACAAGCAGTGTCACAGGCAGCTATCCTGCAGATTAATTCCCGCAGACTCCTGTTGGTCTCGTGCCCCCTCTGCACTCCCCACTGACCCATATTTCCAGAATGGCCATCTTTGAGAATCAAGACATGAAAATGAGGGGGTAAGATAGATGGTGAATAAAGCCCCACTGACAACTGGAGAAATGGCCAGCATGGTATTTTCCCCTCAGAATTCATCTGCCTGCCCTGAGGTAATGAGGTGAACAGAAATTTCCAGACCATCTATGTCTTCCTGACCGGGTCCTTCTTGTCAGCGGCACAGCCAGTACTGCCCCCAAGTGATTATGCACAGTCATGGAAATGCCTCTTTGGCATCACGTTATAAATCCAAACACAGAGTGTTTGGAATGGAAATGGTATGTGACAACAGTCCCTTCATCTTCACTTCACAGCATCTTTTAATCTTCACTAACTAACAAACAAACAAAAAACCCTTGCTTTCCATTTTGGCATATTCCTGAAATACTCCATGGAGACAGAAGTCAGAATTCATTAAAATGCTGAGCACAAAGGCAGCACTCCACAAATAATAAGCAACAACGATAAATAATGAATGAATTTAGCACTTGTGAGAAGTGCCCGTCTTACTGTGCTATAGTCAAATTCTCTATTTATCTTCTCTAGGAAGCAAAGATAATATCCATGTGGCAGCTCAGGTACACCTCTGCTGCCCAGGAGTGGCAGCCAGACCTGGAAAGGCCACCTCAGAGCTCAGTGACACTGAGATGGCATGCTGATAGTCAGTGCCCTGTCACTCTGATGAGTGGCTTTGTGCAGTGGGTATCTTTCTGCAAGGTGACCAATGATACTTCCACTTCATCTGCTGAAGTGTCCTCGGTCACTGCCTACCACAGGCCTACATCTCAGGGACGTGACGTTAATCATGTGTCACCTTCTGCAGATGCCCCAAGAAACCCATGCAAAATCCAGTAGCAATTGGAAAAAGTTAAAGGGAATGTCTGAAACGCATTTCCTTGCCCTTTCCTTCACCCTAGAGCTGGGCAAAGGTATGAGGAGGGTTGTTGCTCAGAGTGCTGGTTTATTTGGAGCAGTTGCTCAAGCCAGACAGTCCTGTAGCACTGGATTATTTTAATTAACCAGATCTTTGAGGATTGTTTAAGATTTTACAGTCTTATTACTCCCACTAACATAGGAAATCCTGAGGAAAGGGCACTCAGTCTCTGTAATACAGTCTGTCTGATTCTCAGCCCCTGGAGCTGCAAGTTTTGGGGAACACTTACCATGTGTCAGGCACAGCAAGCTGTGCTCGGGCCCCAGACGTGAGCTGAGAGCTCCAGCTGAGCAGACCAGAGCCACCTCAAACCAGGCAGAGCAACCACACGAGGAGGAGCCCTTCCAGCGCCTATGAAGATAAAAGCCAAGCATCTCCCTCTTCTCAGTAGCCAAGCACAGAAAAAATGCTTGCATTCCTCACATCTACTGGCAAATCATGATACAACATAATGTTGACACGTAATGTACTGTGGTTATTTGTTGCCCTCTGTAACCACTTGGGCCACTCACTCCATTTATGAGATGTGAAGGTATAGGGGAAAACACACTAACTCCTTTTTCCTCCGTAAAACACATCGCATCCCACATTTCTAGAGAGAAAATGGCTACAAAGAAACACAACACCAAAGTCCTACAGGGAGTCTACAAAGCTAACATCTGGAGAGCTGGCTTTCTTACTCTGAATTGAAGATGACTTAAATTAAGTAATCAATTAAAGATATTTTTGTACAACATAGTAACACAGCTATTACAAGTAATAAAGATCTTCTTGCCTTTGCTGAGGATGGATGATACTCTAGATGGCTAATTTTGAGTTCAGTGAAGTTCCATAATTATACATTGGGCAGCAGGAGACTTCTGGGCAAATTGTTACAGCCACCTGCAAGGTACAGCGTGGAACGAGAACAAACGGTTTTTCCAGACATCTGCAGGTCAGGGAGCTTTTCATCTGGTCCTGATTACAGAGGAACAGATTCCTCACTTGCATGCTTAGCATCAGGTAATCAACAATAACAAGCACTTCGCAGCCATGTGCTCTAGCCCTGCTCAGAACAAGCTGGGAAGGAGAAGAAATCAGCATCCTGCAAACATCTTCCCCTTATGGGCCACGCATAAATAGCAACATGGCTGGAAGGTGGTTCCAGGAGTTGGTCTATTCCACGCGCAGCAGTATTTCGTGAGCAAACAGCTCTGCAGTTTGTGAGCTGTGAGCTGTCTCTGAGATGGCAGTGTGACATGGGCAATGTGATTATTATAATTACAAAAGAAAACAAAACAGCATACAAATCTTCCAAAACTCGTATCTTACTATTGCTCAGTCTCACCAATGCTATTTTTCCTTTTCTGTTCTCATGTGCATGGAAAAAAATATTACGGACTAAGAGAGCCAGAACACAAGTGTTATACAGGTCCACGCTAAAGTGAAGGTAGGAACACGGGCAGCTTGTCGCAGTGCCTGCAGATTGCATCTCCAAGCTGCGGTGCCTTAACCATGGCACCCTACCCAGGGGCAGATCCCAAAGTGTGGCAGAGCTCAGCAGCCTCTCTGTTGCTCAGTGCCTCACTGGCAAGAGGCAGCAAGTGCTGGATCACGGATCAGCTGCATCTGACATGCAGGACCACAGGGCAGGCAAGTCTGTGATGGAGCTGCAAACACATGGATGCAGCAGAGTAGGAGACAGGAGGCAATTAAGTGAGCCTCATACTTAGCACACGAGGTTCAGCAAATCCTCTGAGGTGATTTAGAGTCCTGTAGATCCACATTCAAAGGTACAATAGAAAAAATGTGATGGTAAAATGTGCCAGGCAAACTGATGAAGAACATACCAAGAGACCAGGACTGCAACTCTGAAAGGTGCACCCATGAGGAGGAGCAGGATAGTACAGATGTGGAAGGGAAACTTCCCTCCCTCTACACCAATGCAAAGAGCAAATGAAGCCTGGCCACCTGTGAAAACCACAAACCATGGCATAAAAGCTGAGGAGAAAGTATTAAACGTGCTGCTGTGAGGGTCTCTGATGGGCTGCTAATTTTGGTGCTGAGCTGTGGGCCTTGAGGTCCTGAAGTGAATCTTTAACTCTGAGATTAGCTGACATTTATTGAGTCATCTTGTGTTTATGTAAAGCAGACAGAGGCTTACAGTGGACTGGCAAAAGCTTTGAGAAAGAAAAAAAAAAAAAAAGAAAGAAAGAAAGAAATCCAGCCTGATAAAATCCAGTGCACTAAGTGCACATTTGGCCACAGGAAAAGTTGAATTTGTTCTTTTAATGTTCTTTTAAGACAATATGTGCATTCTGTCAGTGTGAATTCTCCAGGCTACCTTTATGCACTTAAGATCTTTTTTGAGTCCCTTGGAATCATTCCCTGGGGTTTAGATGGTGCAGAACAGGCAGCTCAGATTTTTATTTGGGACTCTGGGAATCTAAATGATATGAACCCTATATGATACATAGCTGTGCTAGGTTCTACCCCTGGGATATCTGAAGAGATCAGAGGGACAAGGAGCTCTAAGGACCATGATGTTCTCCTGATTCAGGTCTAACTAGGTGCTCAAACACCCCCATTTCAGCCCCGACGAACCTCAGCTCTCCACCACCTGCAGTGGTTCCTTCCCCCATTAGACCTGTGGCACAGCCCTTTACTGCCCTGCTCCCTGCCTGCCAACTGCATTTATTCAGGATCGACCTTCAGCTTCTTTCTTTGCATCTTTAGAGCAGCCTTCTGGCTTGTGAGTCTGACATATCAGGGGTTAAGTACTGAGCTCTGTATTCCAAGTGTTTCTTTCACAGGGATTCATTTAAAATACACTGTACTGACTTGTATTTTTAAATTCCCTCTCTGGGTAAGATTTAAATGTTAGTTTGGAAATGGTGTGTACCTCCAGATAGCTCAAAGCAATTGCTATTTTGTCTTGAAGCAGAACATCCTATCACCTTAAGACATGTGTGCATTGAACAAGGAGTCATTTAATGATACTTCAGTACTGGGTAAACGAGATATCCCTGTCTGAAGTCTGCCTGACCGGAGATACAAAAGATGTAAGAGGAGAAATCCCACATGCTGCCAGCACTGCAGCACCTACATGTGGGGAGCTGCATCTAAACCCCAAGAGATGTCTCCTCATCCTTTTCACACAGAAGGCAGACTCAAGGCAAATATCAAAGCACAGTGGAAGGAAAAAAAAAACTGATAGAAGGTATCTGATAGAGTCACAGGTGCTGACCAGGAGCATGGTGTAGCAGCTGGCAGAGGCAGCCCTGGGACCAGCCAAGGCAGTGGGGAAAAGGAGAGGACCCAGAGCCAAGGATACCACCCCATGGCCCAGAACTGTGCAGGGATACGGGCCCCCGGGGGCACTGGAGCTGGGGCAATGCCCTCTAGCCAAGCACGCACCTTGCTGGGAAGCTTTGCATTCAAAGCTCAAGGCAGGAGGGGCAGCCTCCAAAGAACCCAAAATAGAAATCTGTGCAACTTCAGGGAGCTCTGCACATCTTTCACTGACGAGCTAGTCCCCTTCTGACTCTCCTCTCTCACCCCGCCATCACAGCCTGTACACCTGTACACCTCCTTGGGCTTCCCTCTCCTCTGCACTGCCCTCTCTGTGTTATTCCTTCTTTCACCTGTAGTACATTTCATCTCCCACTAAATAAGGCAACATGGATGGTTTTTGCTGCAGACTCTTTGCGAGCTCTGCCCTTTGGTACTGCGTCTCGTTCTCATGGAGTGACATTAATTTCGGTTGTTGATATCTGAGGCTCCCTGTCAATAGTGAGAAAAAGACATTTCTGGGAGGAAATTCATTTTTATGATGTCTAGCAGACATCTATGTGCCTTCAGCCAGGTGAATCGTATCTTTAATGTCTATTTCTTTCCTAAACCCATAAGGCTGAGCAGGAGCTGTCTGCCATTCTCATTTTGTACAGTGCTTAGCACAACAACAATCCTTCAAGGTTACTGTTTCATCAGTCTCACGATAAACATGATTAATAACATTTCTGTTCAACAGCAGCAAGTAAAACATTAACTAGACCTCTTTTTTTCCCAAAACATTTTGCAAACCCTTTAACCAACTGACTCTTACAGTGGTTAGCTACCTTTCTCCCTACCTGGGCCACTGCACAGAGTTGAAATCACAGAATCACAGAATCACAGATTCAAATGATGAAAGATTGATGGGACCACAGAGAAAGAGCAAAAGGAAGGAACCAGACTCTACAGCTTAACAACCCTATTGCTTACAAGACTCTGCTCCCAGTACTATGAATACATTTTATGCTTTCTTCCACACAAAATTTATTCCTGATGCTGAAAAACAGCACAAAACAAAACAAAAACACAGAATTGACGAGAGTCACAGAGCAAGCCAGGTTCCCTGTTGTTTCTTCCCTCTCTCTGGGTTTCTGAAGTCTTCAGTCTTTTCTGCACAATGGCTTCAATGCTGGGCAGATGTTCTGGAGAATAATTCCCATTCCCATCTGATCTCAGGCCATGTCCTAGGATGTTGTGCTGAGGGTCTGAATCCCCTCAGGCTGATCTGGGCCTCCCTTTCTCGATGAGTGCTCCAGCACTGGATTAAGGTTCTTGAGGTCCAAAAAAAATAAGCTGTTGTTTTTATTTTATGTGGCACAGTTAGGTGGCAGTGACTGTAGTGCTTAAGTGCTTTTCTGACTTTTGTGCCTAAATCCTGCCCAAATCCCAGTTGAATGTAGCAGTCAGTTCTTTATATCTTCCAAGCATTGCATAACAATAGTAAATTAGGGTAGCCTAAACAATAGCATAAACAGGAAAACAAATAATATTCTATTTTACTAATAGGAAAAAAAAAAAAAAAGAGAGAGAAAGAAAAACAAAGGGGCTGCCCAATTGCCCACTGCTGTACTGTGCCATGAAGATGTCATGTAGTCCAAGTCCCCCAGTCCCTTCTGGTTTTCAATCTCACGTATGCTTGTCCAGGGCACACATTTGCTGTCATAATGTATCTGTTCTCTAACAACTTGCATGTGATTATTTCTAAGTCACTCAAAAGTCAGGAACCTAGAATTGGAGTACTTCATGAGTCCCATAGCCACCTGGTGCTTCTCACGTTCTGGCTCAGCTCTTCATGCCAGTGCTCCTAGGAATTGCTGACACTGTGCGATGACAACAGAACAATTGTCCCTCCTGCCCTGCCCTGACAAGGCTTATGTTTAGGTTCAAAGGATGACAAAACTAAAGGAAGAAACACTTTTGTAGTAGTACCCCACACAACAGTACACGCTGGGGAGAGGGAGTGACTGACTTAGAAAGTGGGTTAATAGAAAAAGGTCTGGGTGTCCTGGTGAAAATCCAGTTAAACATGAGGCAACAGTGTGCTCTTGCACAAAGAAGACCAACTGCATACTGGGCTCTGTTAGCAAGACTGCAGCCAGCAGGTCCATAGAAGTGATTATTTCCCTCTATTTGGCACTTATGAGACCACTTCTGGAGTATTGGACCCAGTCTGGGGTTCCCCAGTACATGAAAAACATTGACATACTGGAGTGAGTCAAGCACAAAGCCATCAAGATGATTGGAGCACATGACATATGAAGTAAGGCTGAGGGAGAAGAGTTTATCCAGCCTTAAGAAGAAAAAGCTAAGGAGAGTACTTAGTGCTGTCTCCAGCTACCTCATGGGAGACAGTAGAGAAGACAGAACCAGATTCTTCTCAAAGGTGCACAGCAGAAGGACAAGAAGCAATGGACACAAGGTGTAACAAGTTATTCTGACTCAATAATAGAGAAAATGTTTTTTACCATGAGGATGCAGGTTAAACAGAGAGGTGGCAGAATCTCCATCTTCGGACATACTCAGAAGTTGACAGAACAAGGCCCTGAGCAACCTGCTCTCATGGGAGGTGCTTCAAGCAGGAGGTTGGATTAGAGACCTCCAGATGTCCCAGAGGTCCCTTCTAGCCTACCTGATTCTATAGAAATAATCCAGTTCGGATAATACCTGTGGGAGGAAAGCTTCCCCAAAGACTCTCAAAGAGAACTTCCAGGGGCTGTGGGAATATCTGCATTACACAGATAGTTTAGGACAGATGCATTCATGTTGACTTTAAGTGCTTGGAAGCCACACCAGATGCTGGAAACCATTTAATTGTGGTACTGTAACACAGGCTAATTTGCATCACTCCTCTTTAAAATCTGTGGTTCAGCTGGGGCCTCATGGTTTCCCTTCTGGCAGCAAGCTCAAGCTATATCAGTACGGTGTGGTTTACAGTGTGAAGTCATCTCCTTTAAAATGACTGCATGTTAATGATAAAAGGGTTAGTGGAAAATGTAGGACTTGTAGACCTGTTAGTATAAGATCTCCTGTTTTTTTTTTGAAAAGGTGCTGTATTTATGACAAGGCTGAAACTAATTATTTCTTACCTCAGAGAAAACATCAATTCACCATAGATTTTGAACTGGCTGAAAGCTGTGATCCATGCTGGAAACCCATTTTATTTCGTCTCCTCCACTAAGCTTGCCACCCCTGGCCTTGTGAAAGGCCACCTGAGAACCACTGGAGCCCACTGCTTCTAGGATGCCGTGAGAGCCATTTCTCTGTCAGTGTGTTGCTGTCGGGTGTTAGGCAGGCTGTTATGGGCACTTTACAGTCCTAACAGCACTTGCATTTCTTTACTGCCAAATATTAAAGTAAAAACTGGAGAAGGCAACAATGAAGAATTATTCTACGGAGGGTTCTTTCTAGCTCTCGTTACTAATTAAAGTGTGTTTCCTTCAAATAAAAAGAACAAGGGTGGGTAAGATTTCTGAAGGTAATCCATGCTGCCCTACTTTATTTAAATCCATCAAAAAGTAATACTGCCATTAACTTCAATGGAAGGCAAAACTAAACAGCTTTGAAAATCCCACCTGTAGCAAAGATAGACATGGCATATTTGTTGGTTTATTACTGAATTCATAAAAGGGAGAAAAGCATATTTATGGTGGCGCAGGACCAGCACAGGTGATGTGGTGTGCTGAGAGTAGGCTATAGGATGATATAGATGATGTGGTAGAGTAACAGCATTTGCGGCCAGGTCACTGGTGGGCAGAAAAGTTGAAGATGACTAGGAATGGGTCCAGGCTGGGCCAGAGCCAAATGGAGACGAGAGGGAGAAGAGCTTCTACATATAGCTGCTGGGGAGATGTCTCAAGGTATGTGCTTGCATTAAGTAATTCAATTTACTATGTAATATCTTTGTATTTAGGCAGATTTTTGTGCCAGATAGTTAGGTATACAACTCAAATTGGACAAACATTCTTTCTTTCTCTTCACTAGGACTACAGATATATGCCAGCAGTCTTAAAGTCATTTGTGTGACATTTGCTATAGGATTTTCTTCAGCTGAGATAAGTTTGTTGCACGTCGGAGCAGTACCTCAAAGTGTTTATAATATTCTGGGTGGACTAAATCGATGCTTGTATTAAACTGATGAAGGATGGACAATTGCATGCAGCCATAAGAAGTGGACTGATATTCTGTGAATGCTGCATTTTTTTTACACTTGCAGGTTACATGGCGTCTGGTTTGAAGCAAATTCATTATTGATTACCAGATTCATGATTCAATTTTTTTATTAGTTTCATGAATTGGTACAGAATCTATCCAACATACTAATGAAATCCAAAGATTCACATTCTTGGAAGCAAAATAGTCTTTTGTTTGTTTGTTTGTTTGTTTGTTTTTTAACTAGAAATCAATTGAGAGCTAACTTTCATTGTCTTTGTTACAGATGCTCACTACTAATTCCATGAACAAAATTACAGAATTACATATAGAAGTTATCACCCATGGATCAGATATAGTTTTGAATAACCTTCTTTTGTTGGGAAAGAAGAAAAAGAAAGAAAGGAAGAAAGGAAGGAAGGAAGGAAGGAAGGAAGGAAGGAAGGAAGGAAGGAAGGAAGGAAGGAAGGAAGGAAGGAAGGAAGGAAGGAAGGAAGGAAGGAAGGAAGGAAGGAAGGAAGGAAGGAAGGAAGGAAGGAAGGAAGGAAGGAAGGAAGGAAGGAAGGAAGGAAGGAAGGAAGAAAGAAAGAAAGAAAGAAGGAAGGAAAGAAGGAAAGAAAGAAAGCTATTGCCCAAATCCCTCCTGCAAAGTTTTTGTGAAAAGCTATGTAAAAAATGCAATTATGTAGGCACTCTCCCGTCGCCATGAAGTTCACTGGATTCATTTTAGAATATGCATACTGAGTAAGGATTTCAGACCCTAGGCACAATCTTACCCAGGCTTACGATTTCTCTGTGCTCTATTTATATGTTTTCCACTAGATCTGTATCAGAATTTTGCTTCAAGATAGTTCTAAGTAGTTTTAAGGTAATTCACATTTTTTTCTTCAAAATGATTTAACAAACTGCCAAAAAATTGTTCAGAAAGGCTGAGAGGCAAGATTTAATCTTGTTTGAATTATTTTATGCCCAGGGAAATTTCCACTGTTTCTCACACTGTGATAATAATACTCTGAATAACTTCTGAGGATTTATCCAAGGCTCTATAAAGTGGGATCAATCCTGCACAGAAAACTGAATTATAAAAAGATCTCTCCATCCCCACCCTTGTTTTCAGCTTTGCTAAATGTGCAAGCTCTCCATGTGACAAATTAGTTCAGGAACTAGTAAGGGAACCATTTCAGAGCTTCTTCAAAACTGTCACTATTTGTTCTAAAATTAATGCACTTTCATGTGTCAGAATTATATTAGCATCCATTCAGATAAAGGGGTTATGAATGGGTTTAATAAATACATCAGTGTTACTTCTGTTTTGGTGAGAAGCTGGCCATGGGACAGATAATATTTACTTTCTGTGCACTAAGCATCCTAGTGTTTTCTGTGCACAGTCCCTCACTGATTAAGCCTAGAACATAAAGGGATTCATTTTATAGGATGCATAATCTGAAGTCATAATAAAGACATTGTAGAGTAAAAAAATGTTAAGCCTAAATTCACTCACTGTCAATCAGATATGTAAGACAACAAATAACAGGGACTGTGTTGAAGCTTCATGAGAAAATACTAAATTTGCAAAATTCCAGTGTGTTTTGGGCTCGCTCTGGGTGGCATTTGGCCAGGTAACTCAGAGCAGACAGTGCTTTGCCAGTACA
Organism: Anseranas semipalmata; assembly: GCA_013399115.1. Classification (NCBI taxonomy): domain Eukaryota; kingdom Metazoa; phylum Chordata; class Aves; order Anseriformes; family Anseranatidae; genus Anseranas; species Anseranas semipalmata. The sequence goes on from VXAA01004704.1 coordinate 427,903, forward strand.
TGGCCAAAGCCAATTTACAGGGTAAAATGGTTATCACATGCAATTACCCTTTGGAACAAGAGTTCCAGCCACAGATTTGAAGATCTAACATCTTTCCATGTAATTAAAGACTTATGCATATTCTTTCAGTGCAGGCTGTAATTAATATCCCAAATTAAGCAGTGTTTAGATATGTATTACATGCCAGTGAGCTAGCTGATAATCCGATTAGTTAAGCAGTGGTTTTCCTCCGTGGTTTGCAGATCAGTGAAGATCAAGGGACGACTTCTAAAGAATTTGGACAGGACAGCCGTGGGAGCATCTCGTGTTACACCAAACCAACACAATCCCTGGCGGTCACCAAAACAGGCTGCCCGACTGTCCCCAGTGCCAGCTCCACTGCCTTGCAAGTGTCACAGGCAGACAAGAAGCTGGGGAGCAGCAGGGCAGGTCAATCCCACTCACTTTCCCGACTGGAAAGCAAATTATTCCTTTTCTGGTGGGTACATTTTCCAGTGGAAATGGTGGCTAGATCTGACTCCAAGAAAACAACAGGAAGTGGTGCAAGAGAGAAAGAAAGGTGGGAGGAAGTTAGACTGCTTTAAGAAAGTCTGTAGTTATTGAAAATGAGATGTAATTAATGTGAAATTACACCCATGCTGCTCCCACCAGTCAGATACATTCCCTACAGAAGGCTCTGCACTGTCAGTAGAAAATATTGAGGTTCTGCAAGACAAAAAACTTGAAAACTTGAGCCTTCTCTTCTTCTAGAAAGTCTGTAGTATTAAAAAAAAATGAAGATAATTAAGAGAACTAGCATACACACTACAATATAACTGTAATAATTTTACTACAGTGTTACAAAAATGCTATTTATTCCTTTGACTGCCAAAAAAAAAAGCCATTAGGTCACAGCATCTCCTTGGTGGGGTATCTTTATTTCGCAAGATCACATGCTCAGTTTGCAGCAACAACATCCTCCGAAGTAATCTAGTGCTGCAGAAACTGGAAGTCCATCGGAGACTCAGCAGCCTGAAAGAGCACTCATTCTGCCAAGGAAGTCTTATCCCCGATCAGCAAACAGCACCAACAGCGTTGTGTGCACAGCAAGGAACAGGGGATGATGCCATAGGCCCAGATACAAGCTTCCCACCTTCCACGAAATTCATTGTAGGCATTCTAAGAGAGTATATAGACCAAAAGGCAAATAAACCAGTTCTAGGACTTTGCAATGCTTTGTTTTAAGTATTAGAAGTCTGCATATGATGGCATGCTGGATACATAAAATATCAAATTATTATTTCATCGTGAAGCCTCTAAAAGACCACTTATCCTGCCACACTGTAAGCTGTGAATACTTGAAGAGAGAGTCTGAAAATACACATCTGTTTGAGATGCAAGCTTTCATTTCTGTCCTCTGAAATCTTGAGCATTTGTGCACAAGATAAAGAGATAGGTGGAAATGCTTATCCACATACATTTTGGGGCAGTATAGACCCCATTTGAATAGTATGCAGTTTAGCAGTCAATAATAGTTTTTCACTTCCAGAAAATTTCAAGCTCTTGGGCCTCCTTTTGTACCCGTAGGAAAACCACAGTGGTTTCAGTGAAAACTTAAAAAGCTCATTTGCCACTGAAGCGAGCTCCAGGTTAGGATGAGGTTGAGGAGGCTGAGTTGCATCCTGTGTTTTCATATAGAAAAACACAATAAAATGGAGTTTGTCATCCTTTGCTTTGATTTCTCTGTTTTATGCTGAGTCTGGGTCACCGTAATGCTATATGAGAGCAATGCTCTGCGTAGCTAAATAAGAGAAGTGTTTGTGAACAACCTTGCCACAGATTTAAGCACAGGGAGAAAGAAAGGATCAAACATGGGAAAGTCAGGACTATAGTGCAGATGCACTGGTGAGAAGTCTGGCGGGCCTCTCTTTTCCTCCCACACATGACAAATTTCTCACTTTGTTCTCCGGACACCGAATGACCCCTCAGCTTGTTGCTCTTTAACATGTTCCTATTAGGGGTAGTCCTCTTCTCTGAAGTTTAATTTGTTCTTCTTCTTATATACTGTGGCAGCACAATATCCCACGGGAGTCCTGGAAGCTCTGGTTCGATGTTGTTGAAAGCACATGGGTCTTAGCTGTCATTCACAGAAAGAGTATTTTACACCACAACTTACTCCAGCTTCCAGGCTGCTTTTCATGGCCATTAGAACTGCTTACACTGCCAAAGTAATGTGAGAAATCTTTTGCATAAATGAGCTGCTCACCTCACTGTCTCTCCATCCATTTCCAAATGACACCTCACACAAGCTCACTTTCTGGAGAAGACTGGGCTATATTCTCATTGCACATGAGGTGGATGTTATGCTCAGTCCACAGCAGATCTCCCTCTACAGTGCAGAGGACAGGCTGTTACGTGATTGCCTCTTCTCAGGTTAATGTAACTAACAGTGACCGACATCACACAGCACAGAAAATATACACAGGATACGTGCAGGATTTTTCTCTTGGTTTCAATCTATTTGTGTCACCACTGACCCAGTAGTTGTGGTAGTTTTTCAGCTACATTTTCCGTTTCTTATAACTTGTTATAACAAACTTATGCATGCAGGTAAGTACTTTTTTGTTCTTCCTTGCCATCTTACTTTATCAGACCCTTTCTGTTTGCCATTAGATATCTGTAGAGATAACACATTTCTGAGGAACAGAGTTGGTGACCTACCTTGGATTATAGCAGTTTATTGGACTTTTTTTTTTTTTTTGATAATCATTAGAAATTTACTCTGCTCTCTCCCTGCCCCAACTAAAATCTGAAAAACTCCGCTGCAAATCACATAAATATACCAGACACGCTAGTATATATTGAAGATGTGATGTGATTTAAGTGGATGGGCCTTCTATACTTCTGGAACTGAGATCTTGCTGCTGCTGTTCCTTGAGGCTCACAGGATTAATATAATACAATAAAAATCACTGTAGATGTTCACTGTGAAGGGGCACCTGAAGTGTGTTCAGACTGAGGGTTTCTACCTTACAGAATCCATAAAAAGTCAGTTGCTCATGATAAGAGAGTTTATATGCTGAGCACTTATTAAATCCAGTACTTCTGTACTTCTAATACTGTAAATATAGTATTACCTTGTACCTGTGAATGATCTGCGATCTGTTATAACTGAGGTTGCGTCTCCTCCTCTCCTTGGAGTCTTCCCTGTCCCTTCTTCTCCCTTTCCCCCTCTGTATGCTGAGCTGAGCTCAGTGAGCTCCTTGGTGACATTACGGCCTCACAATGATGTCAACCATCGCTGCCCCTGCTCTCTCACATCCTTGCTGTGACACACCTGGATTTGTGATAGCCGTGTCTTGACCTACAAAACCAAGTCTGCTGGGAGTCCTTTGAATAGCCTATGGCATCACTCCTATCATTACGTTTCTATGTAGAAGATAACAGCAGGGAAGCCAATATTTATAACCTGTCGTTGCAGTGAAGCTGGACCTTGACAGCAGTGAAAGTCCCACCCAAAATGGCATTCTCCACCAGCTGGGTATTCTCTCAGTAGCAAAGGCAAAACACCACAGTGGTGCACAGCTTATACACAAGCAGCCCAATATCCCTGTGTCCTCCGCGAAGATCCTTTCATAGAAGCTCTGAATCCTCTATGGGCCATGAATGTTCAAGGACCACTGTTTTACAAATGCATTCCACAGCAGTGGCGAAAAGTTTGGTACTGAAGCATCATGCTATTTACTTCCAGAAGTCACTTGCTGATCCCTTTTTATCTAATGTATTAGCTCTTCAAAATTTACTTTCCACAAAAAATATACCACATGCCTAACTGGCCTGGTCTGGAAGAGGAGAGAGTAGTCCAGCTTTTTCAGTGGATTCCAGTTTCAGGATACCTACACTATCGAACAAACTTTTCTACATTAGTCACACAAACAGCCCTTCTCGTGGGCTAATCTATCCAGCCCCCAGGCACTGGAGCCTGAAAAAAATAACCCTGCCCTGCAGTGAGAAAAGGGCAAGAAGATAGCAGAAAGTAGGATGGGAGAGATACTTTGCTTCTCCAACTCATCACAAAAGTAACAGCAGCTGTGTCAGGAAATTATCATAGGGGATCTAGCCATAGAAAATTAAAAAATAAAATAAAATCATAAAAACAAACAAACAGATCACCAAACCCACTAAGCACAAGCTTGAAAATAATGGGAAGACAATCCACTGGTTTTAATAAGCTTTGAATTGGTGCGGGCATGGATAATATACTCATTTCCTGGCTTCTGAGAACATGTATGTTGCAAATCATAGAACAGAGTATTGTGAATTAGCAAAGCTTGTATGCTTTTGAAACAAAACTCTTAATTTTGGAAATATCTATAGACTCCATAAGTGTAACACAAAACAGTATGCTTATTATCCTTGATAGCATAATCTTGCCTTACTTGCAATCTGTTAACAAGCCTTCCTACACTTTTTCAACGGTCTTTATTAAACAATTGCAAAAAGCTCAAGTCAGTTGCAACAATGTTTTAATGACACTGGCTGCAGAAAGCCTACTTTCCACTTAACTCTATGTGTACTAGGAGGGTGAATAGTCAGCCCGTAAAAGTTTGGGGAGCGATTGGAAGTGAAAAACCTAACTACCTCATTTACTAGAAAAAGTCAATGTTTTTGTTCACTGAGATGTGACTTTGGAGCTCAGCAGCTGCCATGGTTTTTGCTGGGATACAGTTAATTTTCTTTGTGGAAGTTTGTATGATGCTGTTTCTTGGATTTTAGATGAGAATAGTGGTGATAACACACCGATGTTCAGTTGTTGCAGAGCAGTGCTCACACAGAGCCAAGGACTTTTCAGCTTCTCGTGCTGCCCTGCCAGCGAGGGGACTGGGGGTGCACCAGGAGCTGGGAGGGGACACAGCCAGGACAGGCAAAAAAATATTCCATACCATGTGACACCACGCTCAGCAATAANGCTTCAACCCACGAGTTCTCGCACTTCCCCTTTTCTGATTCCCTTCTCCATCCCACCTGGGAGAGCGAGCGAGCGGCTGGGTGGTGCTGAGCTGCCTGCCAGGTTAAACCACAACAGCAGCCTACAGAAATGTTACCCAGAACCTTAAGCCCAGGAAGAGCGATAAAATAACCAGATGTGCTGGAGAGTGCCAGTCTTTTAAAGAGCTGCCCAGATATGTATCTATGGGCTATTTGGATGAACTTATGCCAAAGTATCCTCTTTAACATCATCTGAAGACATATAGGTTCAAATGAAGCATGACTCAAACAGAAATGCACTTCATTTAAATATGAAAAATCAACAATTATTTCCTTCCTTCCAGTGTGTCAGATTGAAAGATTTGCTCTGCTATCCTTGGAAAGGAGCCTGCAAAATTCTCCAGAAAGAATGTTCTTGATAATAATCCATATTTAATGAAACTGCACAGTGGTTATATAACCAATGTTGATTTCATAAAGAACCTAATTTAGACTTCATAAAGTACATAGTGCTTATGTTGGAAAAGCTTGAACATGTTTTACTAAGTCTGAACAGATAATGTCATTGGCAAGAGATAAATGCTTCAAACAATTTGGTGCTAAGATTTCAAGTCTCTGCAGAAAAAAAAAGGAAATATACAGAGAAAAATACTGAGCAAAATTAATTTTGGCTACAACTTCACTCCTTCTGATAGTGCTGAACAGCGGAATCATTCCATCTTTTAATTACTCAATTCTGTACATTTGTTTCAGACAGTAAATCAGTTGATTTCGATCAATATTGGACTCATCTTGTAAAAAGACAAGCTGTACCAGATAAGCCATGAAGATAAGCATTTTATTGCATGCAATTAATGTTCTGCAGAGGGGGGCTAAATCCTCACCAACCACAGAGATAGCTGACTAGGACTTTAGAAAGAAGAACACAAGGAAACATCAATACAGACTTGCGAATATTTTGTGATACATTGCATAGAAAAATGATTGCTGGCTGTAAGCACGTGCTTCAGAGACAATGCACGGAGTCTGCTCTCTTATTATATTTTGGAAATGAACTTTGCTTGTTCCAGATGCCTGGCTGGCTGCAGAACTCTTTTTAGAGGCTTGCTGGTCAGAAGAATATCTGAGGGAGATCCAGAATTTCTCATTTGTGGGGCTCGGTGTACTTAATGCAGATAAGGGTCCTACTGTGTGTAGTCAGGTATGTGGCTGAATGAGATGTACCTAGGTCTGGGAAAGGCCTATAATGAACACAGGACCAGGTGATGGGATCAGCCTAACTTTATTCGTGCCAGTTAGTAAGTCTTCCATCTAAAAGTGTCTGTTTTGACCCTTTAGCACGTAAACCGTCCCAGTTTAAACTGCCTTGATTTAGCTGGCCACCATAAGAGGTGAGGATGATATGAAGCTGTGAAATACACATAGGCTGCAAATCTGAATTAGGTCTCCTAACCATACCAAAAACCAACCACATTAAACAAATTCCAATATGTGTCCCTCTCACGTGGCAAAAAGCTTAGCTAAGAATTAGTATGAAGACAACCAAGCAGGGTTTGGCATGGATTTGGACGTGTGTGGATTTTGGCTGAGCTGAGGAAAATACACAGAAAATAATCTGTGTACATTCACAGTCAAAACCATGTTGTAATGGCGCTGGGGAAGTATCACAGCAGGCAGTGCTGCAGCCTGTTACGTGCCAGGCTGCAAAGAGATTAGGGCACTCATCTCTTGGCTTTGATAGCCATGGAGACTATATATATAATTATATATATATAATTATATTATTATATATTATTATACATGCATGCAGTGCAAGTCACACGACAGCAAGTCAAAGCTAAGCAGAACATGAGAGGCGCTGCAGGCAGGCAGGGAAGCATGAGAAGACATGGTGAATTTTCCTTTCATCAAAGATACGTAGCTACAATCTGTGTCAGCCTGCAATCCAGTTCTCCTGTTTTTTTTTTTTTTGTTGTTTGTTTTTGNTGAAATACACATAGGCTGCAAATCTGAATTAGGTCTCCTAACCATACCAAAAACCAACCACATTAAACAAATTCCAATATGTGTCCCTCTCACGTGGCAAAAAGCTTAGCTAAGAATTAGTATGAAGACAACCAAGCAGGGTTTGGCATGGATTTGGACGTGTGTGGATTTTGGCTGAGCTGAGGAAAATACACAGAAAATAATCTGTGTACATTCACAGTCAAAACCATGTTGTAATGGCGCTGGGGAAGTATCACAGCAGGCAGTGCTGCAGCCTGTTACGTGCCAGGCTGCAAAGAGATTAGGGCACTCATCTCTTGGCTTTGATAGCCATGGAGACTATATATATAATTATATATATATAATTATATTATTATATATTATTATACATGCATGCAGTGCAAGTCACACGACAGCAAGTCAAAGCTAAGCAGAACATGAGAGGCGCTGCAGGCAGGCAGGGAAGCATGAGAAGACATGGTGAATTTTCCTTTCATCAAAGATACGTAGCTACAATCTGTGTCAGCCTGCAATCCAGTTCTCCTGTTTTTTTTTTTTTTGTTGTTTGTTTTTGTTTTGTTGTTGTTGTTGTTGTTGTTTTTTTGGTTGGTTGTTTTTTTCCAGAAGTTAAGCTCTCACAAGGCTGCATTACACCTGATTGCTTCCACCATCTCTACCACAGGACAGTGAGGGAACTCTTGTAGCTGAGCGGCCACCTCCAGTTCTACTAATGTCAATTCAACATGTCTGGAGGCTTTGGTAAGGTCCAGCATATCATCTTGAAACACAGAATACCAAGAGGGCGTGATAAAAAGCTCAACATTGTTTAGGTAGTGAGAAAGACTGAGAAATGACTTGACCACATTGTGTAATGCTATTAATGGAAGAAAATACCGAGAAGCAGTGACAAATAGAGTAAAAGCAACCTGTCCATCTCCTTAATGCTTAAGGACAAGAACAAACAAATTTACTTTATGGTATTTGCTCCTGGAATGCCAAGGCACTGTCATCATCTTCTGGAAGTGGGATCTTGTCTGTGCTGCAAGGCTTTGCGTTACGCTTTCAGGTTTTCTCTGAATACAGACATTCATATGTAAATATATGAGTCACTAGCTTGAACAATATCTGTACGCTGTCATGATGGTGTTATTTTTCATTTTATTTAATAGTATTTTTATTATTAAATAAAAAAGACTGTGAAAAATAATTTGGTTTTATCAGGAATATGCAATAAAAGGTAAAATGCTAATTTTAACAAACCTGTTAATCCTGTAAGCATATGTATCATTTTGTCTAACCATACAAACTTGCCATCATGAAAAGTAACACGTCCTCCAAAAATATATTTCAAAGCAGCTTCCAGACAGCACCTGGAAAATCACTGTGCATGTGAACTGCATATGAAGTTGTGCCTTCTTCTGTCAGATGCTCTCTCTGAAACAAAGATTTTTCCCGGCTGCTATTGTACTTTCAGGTCACTCATATGTACTGGCCTATGGGGACAGGAAGACTTTGCATATGTATAATGGGGAAACATTGTTGATTCAGACCAGTGCCTTGTCAGTTACAGAGCAACAAGTTGCTCCAGCAATACATTGGTTTTTTACTACATTTTTAATGAACGAGGACATAATTTGCAATTGTCCTGAGCAGACTTAGGATGACATTTATATTGAATTGGAAAAGCCACAAAAAAGAGCCTCAAAAGAGTTGGAGAAAAGGCCTTACAGTAAGAGAGAGAAAGGAATCAAATGATTCAGTTTATAGGAAAGAAGTAGTTATACAGGAACTAGGGGAGTCTTTAATTTAGCAGCAAAAGCATTAGAGTCAATGTCTCAAAATTGAGACTAGACAAATGCAGATGTCTAAATTGGGATATAGGCAAAATCTAATTGTGTAAGGCCAAAAAATACAAATCTTCTGCATCCCCTTCAGCATTTGTACACTAAGCTTCCTGCTTGGCCTGAAAGTTTCCCACCTGGCAGTGATCTTTGGCTGCTAAATGCCTAGCAAATGTGAGAGTTAGCTTTGGGTGCACAAGTAGTAGGGTGAATCTACTGACCCCCTGTAGCTGAAAGGGAAGGTCTTAACTGTCTTCCCAGACACATGGTGGTCTTTTCCATCCCATCCATTTCTCAGACCTGTCTGTCAAACAATTTAATTCATTTATCCAGCCGGAAATTATCCAGGGTGTTTTCTTGAACCAGTGGGTTTACTGGTTCACAGGCTGCCCAATGACTCTTGGGTTTGACATGAAGTACATAGTGGGAGCAGGTGATCTTCTGCCTCTCAGTGGTGTTCTTCTGTTAGACCAGGTAACCTGCCTCCTGAAACCAAGAGAGCTAATTGCATCCCCTGGCCAAGCAGAATTCACATGCACATCTATCTCCCATACAAACAAGCCTCATAACCACAAGGCTACAAAGGAGGGAGGCAGGAGGATCCTCCTGATGAAACTTGGCTGCTGTACCTCAGGAGCCACAGGGCCTGGAGGAGAGCAGGCCTGAGGGAGTCTCCTTGTGCAGCCTCAGGGCCCTGGGGGATGCCAGAGGCTTGGGTCCCTCCCTTGGGGTAGGTTATGACTTACTTTGGACACTCAAGGTATAAAACCACAAATAATCTTGAGGGTAGACAAAGGAACCCCAAACCCCTTCCTGAGGTAAGAACTGTAATTACCAGGCTGCCAAGTCATGCTCCTTCTCGCTTGCTCTGCTTCTGGCCCCAGGTCTCAAGAGAACACGGAAGCTGCAGTATCAGGGTTTCCTATCAGAAAGAAATTTCAGGCCTGTTAAACTAAGGGGCTGCATGCCTCAGCTTAACACTACCAGCAGCGCAGTTGCAGCGACTATAAAGCTGCTTGGACACATCTAAGCCAGCTTCAGATATGCTCACGCAGGGACTGGTAGCAGCCCTCCTGCCAGTGCAGAGCTCAGGGCATGTTAATTTATCTTGCTGAGACAAGACACTGCACTCCTGAGACATGCTCCTTGCACACCATGGATGGTCCTCATGTTTCTCCAAGACCCCTCCATGCCAGCCTTACACCTTCCTGCTTAGTCTTTCAGCCCTCTGCCTTCATGCTGGGGGCTGAGTCCCCCCAGCCTCTCTGTGCCATCCTCCTCCTCCTCCTTGCTGGGGTTTCTGTGTGCTGAGGGGTCTGCATGCTTCCTCACATCCTTTTTTCTCTGACATTTGAGGCCTGAGATATGTGGCTTGTATCTCTCCATGCCAGACTCCCCATTCTTCCTCCTTTTTCCTCATTCCAGAATATTTTCCTTCTTTCTTTCTGGGGTAAACATTTTTCCAAGTATCAACATCTTAATCTGTACTGGGAGGATAGACACAGACACCGTGTGCAAGAGGTGGACTTGTTACCCTAGAAGATGGTGGTTCTTTCTTCTCACATTTCTATACACCCACAAATATGTTGTGACTCTGCTTAAAAATTGAAGTTGTGCTTCCAGTTTTCAGGGTTGTTTCTTCTTTCCAAATTTCTTAAAAACCAATAGCATTCTGCACATTATTGCCCAGCACTTTTCTTCAAACTCTGGATTACTCAGATGCTGCATGCAAGAGTTGCATGTGTCACAAACAAAGGTAGGTAGATGAAAAATGCCACCCCACCAAAGCTCTGCAACTTTGCTGTGTGTGGCTGGAGAATTTCTATCTGCTACACTGAGCAGGAAGAAAAGAGGCTTTGTTCATCAAAGTGCATCTGGAAAGGGCGTCCAGGTGTCAGGAAGAGCCCCATGGTGCTTGCTTCTGCTCCACTCCAGTGACATCGCGGTAGCAGCCACATCCATAGCCAAGGAGCGACCTGGAATCTGACTTCCTTGCTGTATTAGCCTGTTCCTTCTCCTGGCACCAAAGATTATTGTCCTGCTTTCCATTGTCACTCCTCCTTTTTGAAACAGAATCTCAAAGATAGTAATATTTTATATTGAACAAAATATTTTTTTTTTTTTACACTGGAATACTTTTTAAAACCTGAGTTATCTGCCAGGATGCAACACATTGGAGATACACTTTTATTGTGAAGGAAACAAAAACTTGGATCTAAGAATATTGGTAGGACTGATTTAGCCTTCCTTTAAATTTTCATTCTTCCTATTTATCTCCTTCTTCCCTTTAATCTTTTGTTAAATCTGTTAATATGCACCGAAGGCTATTTGTACAGAAGCCTTCTCCTTGAAAATCATGCCTGTCTCAGGATTTTTACTGGAGGCAAAGATAATAAAAACAAGACATGAAAATGCTGAGAAAGAATCTTTTCAAAGTGGGAGGGAAGCATATTTCCTGGGTATTTTCTGAAGTGTTCCAACATACATGACTATTTGTGTCAGTGTAAACAAAAAAAAAGCCAATCTTCCTTGTGAAGAATGCAGAATCATCCTTAATTAATTAAACTCCTACTGTGAGCTCATAAATGTCAGGATGTTGAATTGCTGTATGGTAATGGAGACTGATTGTTGTTATTATTTATTCCAGGGGAGTGAAGTAAGGTTTCTGAAATCCACAGCAGCAGCAAGTTATAAACATGGTGGAAAGCAACCATACTCAATACGAGGCAAGATGTTAGCAACTCCCTTTAAGCACAGTGGCTACGATAAGGCTGTGTAAGCCCTGCATGCCCAGCACACAGATGTGAAGGCGAGAGGGGGACTCTGCAGAGGCATGAGGGCTGCAGTCCCTTTCCACACCACAGCCACAGGCTGCCCACAAGAAGATGCCCTGCGCAGCTGTCCAGGACACAGGTCACTGCCAGCCCAACCTATTGTCAAGCAGGAGGGCTGCTTCACCCAAAGCCACTGAACTCAGGCAAAAGGACAGGATTTCCTCAAAATACTATGGATGAGAGGGGAGGCAGGTATACAAAACAAACACACACAGCTACAAACAAAGCTCTGACCAAGCAATCCAGTGGGAGATGCTGGGATACTGTAAGATTTAGCCTCAGTGGTCTGCCAGTCCCCAAAAGTCCTCATGTTCCTAAGGAGCTAGAAGACAGCATGGAGACACAACTATTTCTGTTACCTTTTAAGCCTTAGGGAAGACATTTGCAATTTCAGCTGGCACCTCTTTTGGTAGGGAACACTGCTGGAAGCAAGAAACGCATAGTTCCCAGGAAACAAGTAGAAGGAATTTTAACTCTACTTACTGCATAGTCCCAGAAACACAGATCCAGCTGTACACAGGAAGGAGCTAGTATCTGCAGAAGCCCCGGAGGGCTGCACTAGGGCCAGCATAACCCCTGTGCCTGAGGAAGTGTGTGTGAAAGCAGCCGCTGCCCTGCCCCAGCAGACCCAGCCCCGGTGGCACGTTGCCACCACCATGCCTGCACCAGGGCGGGCAGAGGGCTCAATGCACCTCGGAGGATTGCTGCAAGTCTTTGGGGATTAGGTGGTGATGGAGATGTGCCAAAACCCTGCTCCTCCTTCCTCCTGTGCAGCCTAACAGTGCTTGAATAAAAGAGAGGGAGGTGCCCCTTTGTTGAACCAGTGCAGCAAGTGCCAAGTGTGCCGTTCATTGAGCAGGACTGCTCAGCGCGCTGGTAGCATCCTGTGGGCATCAGCGTCGTGAGGGACTCTGAGCTGATGAACACAGTGTTTCCAGGGGCACTTGCTTGGGAGATGGCTGCCCTGTTTCCATTTCCTCCTGTGATGACCCTGGTTCACACAAGCATAACAGGGGCCATCAGTTGTGCTCTTACGTTAGCTCATTTATAATGTCGGATTCGATTAGCAGAGCTACAAGAGCTTCTGTGAAAATGACCTTATCTACTGCACTTAAGGGGGTGAGTCACATGCGATCATTCACTAGCTCACCTAATTCAGTTGTCCGGCTCCCAGACAGCTTTTTGGACAGGTTAATTTTACCTGGAGTGCTTCACCAGTCCAGGAGGCTGTAAGGCCACAAAGACCTCGGCTAGCTCAGTACTTAGCCCCAGAGCAGGAACGAGCGGCGGGGGAGGCAGGAAGGGGCTGCTTCTTTCACTAGACACTGACAGCTTGTGGTATTTCAAAATACTCTTGGAACAACAATGCAAAGCCCAAAAGAGTCAACACTGTAAAGAAAACGTAAATTTAAATCTCTTTGTGGTACTAGTGCTGTGAGAACCACGTGGCACGCAAATGCTAGGCATCTAAGTACTGCTCCATCCAACACAGCAACACAATTAAAATTTAGCTGATATCAAGCAAATCTTTATAACACTATTTCTGGTGTTGATTCTTTATGAAACATGTTGTTGAATTGTTTTATAAATAGAATTGACTGACTCTGTAACTTTTAGATAAATTATTGGGGTACTTTTTGTAACACTGTATCATTATAATCGCAAAGCAGAACTGGTAGATAGCCTACAAAATTCCCACAAAAGCAAAAACAAAACTCCCCAAAATAGCAAAAAGTTATGTAACTGTAAAACTTCTAAAAAAAAAAAACTCCTAAAAACTAACAGAAAAGTTACATAACTAGAACTTAATTACCTCCTTAGAAATTCACTGTCAATCTAAAAACGTACGAACTTAAACAAAGAAGTGTATACTTAGAAGTACTGTAGGTGATCAGTGTCATTTCTCTTTCAAGGGAAGATGATTAAGGCTGCATGAAGGATGAAGTATGAAAAATGCATTGGAATGCCTGTTAAAAGAGGCTGCCAGAAAGTGGTGTGTCTTGGATTACATTCACCCAAGGACTGTCAAGGGCAAGAACTTTAATGGCATAAAAGCACTGAGAAAAAAAGCAAAAGTTCTGAGCCTTGAGAGCAAAATACTCTACCAGGGTATCTACTAGCAACAGGCAGGGTTCAAAAGGTTTGGATGGCCACTCCAAAATACATCTGCATAAAGAGGAGTGCAGCTTAATCTCCCAATATTCTACAAAAATACATTTCAAAACTTCATTTACAATTCTGATGTTTTCCTATTGTTGATTACTGCCCATGTATGCAAATTCAAGTAAATTAGGATGATTAAAATGCACCTGATTGAGCCATAGCTCCCTGCTGGATGAAACCTTCATTGTAAAACCAAGTGAAAAGCACAGCTCAAAACAATACTCCTAGCGCTCAAATACTATGGCAGTTTTTGAGTGGAAATGACATATTTGTGTTTTCTCTGCACTGCTGCTATATAATGTGTCAAAAGAAACTCTCATCTGTAGCATAATCATATTCTAGTGCCCCAGCTGGAACTATGAAAAGGTTGCCTACAGGTTCAATAGCAGGTGAGAGAAATATCATCACCTGCAATGATGAATAGCCTTTCATCCCTGTTTCTAAATGGAAAACAAACCTCAAGTTTTATTAGTATTCAAACCTTCTTTAAAACTATTTTTCTTCCATGTGGTTTGTTCCCAGAAATCTTGTTTTCTTTTCTTTTTTTAACATTTTCAAAATCTATGTTTTTGCATGGAAACTTATTACAAATAAATAAATAAATAAATAAGAGGTTAACTGTAACTTAAGAATATAACTGAGTTAATTTCCTGGTGAAAGCCACTGTCTCACATTCTTGGAATACTCATTTTGAAGAGGCAGGAACCCAAAATGTGGGGTGTGTTTCCCTCGAGTATACCAAATGTATGTTAATGACCAATATTCTACTCTACCACTTAAGCAAGCTATAATAACAACGCTCAGGACAAGTCTGTCATCTTGGAGACATGTTTTCAGTTATCTACAGAAAGAGCCGAAAGACATTCACCTCTTGATCCTGCAGCTATGCTGGTCTTTTTTCCATTAAAACTTCCCAGAGTCCCTGCCAAAAGCAATTGTGCAGTTGAAGGTGAAAAGAGTTTATCCACTTCTACTTGGCCAACAGAAATCTTAGCCACTTTTCACTACACAGCCCAGGAAACAAAACATGTGAGTTTATCCACCCTTTTTTGCACTGATATGATACTAGTTTCCCAGCATACCCTCTCCAGCACTAACAGTGATGAAGAGGTCCAGTGGACTATGCAACTCTTTATGAATTGTCTTTGTGAATCTTGTGTTTTCTAACCTGTCTTATACCACATCGGTAATTAAACTGCCACTGGACCACTTGTAATATCTGGAATATTAGATAAGAAAACAGTCCAAGGTGGACAGAGTAGTAGAAAGATATTACCAAATTTTAAGTTCCTTTTGTAGTCATAGATGATGTACTTTTTCATCTCTTGAGTCAACACTAAACCCATTATTTTGTCTGGTGCTTTGCTTAGCATTTCTTTATAATCCAGGTATCCCTATAGGAAACTCATGTATAGATCCTGTCCTGCTTTCCCAGCTCATGAAGAATGAAGGTGTAACACACTAAAGCCTCCAGCAACTGCACAGAAGGTCAAAGTTTTCCAGCAAAACCCAAAACCTTTCATAGAAAAGAAAATAAATTCTGAATTTCTGTTTTAAATGACCCTTGACTGTCTAGGTTTAGTTTTGAGACAGGCTGAGGAGGTGCTGCATAGTGGGGGTCTTCTGTGAGTCAGACAAAAGGTGGAACGTGCATCCTGATGGATGACATACTTTTTTACTGTTCTACTGGTGTCCTTTTTAGTGTGTGATGTCATGGGCTATGACTCTAACCAGCCTTAACAGGCATGTAAGTATATCCTAGCAAGAGTAAGTTTATGGCATGCAATGGGATTACTCACCTGTTTAGAGTTACGCACATGCCAAATATTGGTCAGTCAAGTTTATTTATTTTTCCTCCCTTTGCATGGGAACGTACTTGGTAATTTTGTGTGCAGTGGGATTTCAAACATCCTGCTTAAGCTCTGGGTTCTTAACTAAGGACTTTTAAACTACAAAGGTGCAGCTATAAATATGCTTTATCAAAGCTACTAAAACCTAAAGACAGGTTTCTTGAAAAGATCCTTCCCCCAGCACACTCACAAAAGAGGAAAACTCAACCAGAGAATCCAGAAGAAATAGCAGTGGACAAGATGTTAGTAGAGGGGGAAGTTCAGGAGGACTGGAAGACAGGCAACAGGAGAATTAAAGTATTTCCTCCATTTTGAAAGTTTTGGTGTCTGGTGTAAACCCTGTCCCAGCCACTCTCAGCAATCCTTAACAGATATGCTGTGAATTGGTCTTTTTTGCACCTCCCATGACTTCTGTAAATGCCCAAATTCCCAACACTTCCAATGCGGCAATGCCTAAGAAGCTACCACTGTTCCCTAGAAATATTAGGAAACATAATTATCACAGCATCTGAAGCTGCGGGCACAAGTCCTCTTCCAACCTGCTGTTGTCCCTCCCAGCCCATGCCCAGCTGATCTCTGTCTTACTGCTCAAGGTTCCTTCCCCACATAGCTGTTAGCAGATACCCTTACTTGGTCACTCCCTGGCCTGCCTCCGTCAGAATGAACTTGAATTGCTTAAACTACTTAAACCAGCTCATTTTACTGGAGCTGGGCTAGGGCGTGTTCATTCAAGGAACAACAAGCAGGTGGAGGTGGAAAGCTCTTTAGCCAGTACAGTTGTTCTAGGAAGAGCATGCAATCTAGAGTGCTAATCCGAAGTAATACTTGCAAATGGTTTTATCTTTAATGGCCAGTATTGTCTCTATCCAGGAATTTTTATTATCCCTATCACCACAGCATCTGAGTTCCTCCTAGCTCTTTTCACCTAAAGCACTGGAGCCCTTCTTGTGTCAGCTTTCCCAGCCTGTAAGCAGGCATCCAGCCCTCCCGCTGTGCCGGCCACTTGTGCTGCTGTCAGAAAGATGGGCAAGGCCAATGGCAAATTCCTGCAAATTAAGCAGGATGGGAGCTCCAGGATACACGTTGCATTTGTATTAGTGAAAGCGTAACAGAAAATATCATTGATTCACCTCATTACAACATCCCTCATCCTTGTTTGCTGACTGACAATGTATCAGGAACCACCAACAAAGGGCGCATCTTGTAATACTGACACTCTTCTCCAAGCTATTCTCTCTCTATCCTCAGTTTTTCAGGGATTCAGTGAATTCAAGTGGGATTTGTAGGAGTCCATTAGCAATTAAGGGAGGAAAATAAGTGTGTTGATGAGGAATCCAGCCCCATCACTGATGACTGTTTCTTCTGAAAGCCTGTGAAGCTTCTCAGGCAGAGCTCCCTTTGGAAGAGTGATTAGCATCCTTTGATGGACCAAGAGCTTGAAACCACATGTTCTATGAGATAAGTTTCTTCTCATGTTCTGGTATGATTTTGATGATTTTTATTTTTTTCCCAGAGAAAGAGAGTTTTAATCTATGAGCCACCTGTCACCTAGTCTTATGGCTTCAATCATAGATAAAATTACCTAGAATTTCTTGCAAATGGTGCTTTAGAGTTTTAGCATTCTTTCAACTTCAGGTTTCATAATAATCAGATCAACAAATAATTTTTGGATGAAAACTGGGTGTCATTCAAATGTAGTAATCTGGTATTGTGTTCTCCTGGGGCTAACATTAACATATTCTGTTCCTGAATATGTTCTTGTCATTTCACTGTGTTGTTTTCAGTGCATTATAAAAACAGTTTTGCACTCTGTATTAAATTTAGAAGAAACTAACGCTGTTCTTTAGTGTGAAATCTGTTGTTTAGTACTGTCTATACTATGATATGAAACTTCCATGTATGATGTGTACCAGTAAATTCATGCTTTGTGAACTGGATATGTGCTAACAGATGAGGTATTAAAGAGCTTGTTTGCTGTAAAAAATGGAGTTCCAAGCTTTCAAATAATATGGAGTTTCTTGCATCAAGTTTGATTTCCTCTATTATATTTTATGTGACAATTCTATTAAAAGAATAGCAGACAGTGCCTTTACCACCATTGAGTGATTATCAGGAAAAAGAATGAAAGGGAAAAAAAAAACCACCACCATATGTGAAATGTCAGTCATGTCAAAGACACTACTAAGAGATATGCAAATGCTCTGCTTTCTGTGGGAAGTACTGCAATCTATATAAAATAGAATGAAATTATACTTAAGATGTCCTCAGCCTGAAATATTTTATTTCAAATCATTGTTCTTTTTTATACTATAACACACCATGCTAAGTTACCACCTTTTTCTGTATATTACCATGTCTCAAAAATCTTGCAATAATAGTATCCATTTCCCCCTTGTTTTCATTTCCTTCGTAGATATTCATGCAGTCATAGTCCCATAACTTTTTTATTAGGAAGACTCCTGTTGACTTCAAAAGGGAACTACACTGAGATATGAAGTTTCTCTAGCTCCTTCTTTAAAAATTCCCTGTATCATTTTAGTTTACTGTCACCTTTTGGTTTGTATTTTCGCATGCACCACCAGAAACCTACCACACTAAGGGTGACAGTCTATCAACGCACTACATTGCAAGGAAATCTTCTTAATCACTTCATCCACATGATCTGATGTTACTTTGAGAAAAGGAATAAATAAAAGCCAATAACAATGAACAGTATGATTTTTAATTCATAAAAGCAAATGACCTTAGTAAAAACTACCTTAGCCCCCAGCACTGACTATTGGTGGCTTTGGACAGAAATTCTCTTCAGAGCATCTTAGTGTCACAACTTGTTTTCCAGCTCATCACATTATTAGTTGCAAGAGGCTGTATTTCCTCCTCATAACACTTCTGCCTGCATCAGCCTTTCAACAGAGTAACAAGCTCATTCACTAACAAAAAGGAGTAAAACAAGGCTGGTGGCTTTCTCTCTTCAGAGAAACAATCCAGAAAGTTTCAGACTCATCCTCAGTTTATGCAGCCAGAGCAGCTGATGCAGATCTTGCGAAGTACCTGGAAATTACCTTACTTCCTCAGGGGCTATAGCATCATTCCAAAGCCTGTATTGGAATAAAACTGGATTTTGAGACTACTTGGCAACAAATTTAACAGGTATTGCAGACGAGTGTTTTTCAAGCACTAAGCAATTGATCTGCTACAAATATTGAGCCAGGTCATTCATTGTTCTCAAGAATCTAATTTTGATCTTTATTAACTCAGCAGAGCAATGCTAGGCTCTGCTTCTGCAAGTGTTTTTCTTACAGGCCTATTTTGCATGCACTTCATGAAAAAATAACTAGACTTAGTTGTACTTTCACAGTATCTGACATGAGTGCTGTATTTTCCAAACTAGTGAGGACTTAGTGCATTACCAGAAGGTAATTAATAAATCCTGTGACTCTACAAGCATACCACACACTTCTTCCTGTAATAACAAGCTTGAATTCTTTTTTTTTTTTTTTTGTATTTAATTAAGAGAATTAATGAATATGACTCTTTACAACATTTCCAGGAAAGGTGGAACAGAACAAGAAAAGGTCCATTCTCTGTAAATAGATATCAGTTCATAAATAGTTTCAGCAAAGAGAACAGTTTGTCCATTCTTCTCCTGCGAAGTGGGTCAGAATGGCCATTGCTAACCTAATCCCTATGGCTCAGCCCAATGTTCTTACGTCACAAAATGTATCTGAGAAGTCACTCTGTAAGCTGCCTGATTGCTCTTTGTATTTGAGCTGGAAAATCAATGGAGGAAGCCACACTCAGGGAGCTAACTGGGACCTCTGGATCTCCTGAAGCCCGTGAGCAGGAAGGGGTGAGGACAAAGAGCAGAACAGCTGCAAGAATTTCCAGAAAACTCAGAGGAAATAAAGTCACATTTGAAAATCTACCTAAGCAGAGCATCATTTCAACTATTCCAGACAGGCAGAGCTATGAAAGCTATCATCACAGACATCTGACCTAGTGTGGATGCAGAACTTCACGGACCTTGTGCTGTTTGCAGCTTCCCCTTACAGTGGTTTAGAAATCATGCCTATAAAACTACATTTGTTCTAGTACAGCAAACAGTGACAGGGTTTGGTCTCTCACCATGAAGGCAACTAGCCCAGTTTGACCATATCCCCATTATTAAGGTTCCCAGAAAGGGCCACATCCTCACTGCCAAGGAACAGAGCACATGCTGGCTGGTCTGTGCCTGGCCTTGCTGGGGAGCATCCTAACAAGCTGGCAATAAAGGCAGCTGTGACCCTGGGCCTGAGCCCACGTCTCCATGCTTAAGTCTAATACAGACAGAGCCTCTGTGTAAGTTTATTCTGAGGCACAGCTTTACTTCTGTGTATACTTTTATTCACTTCACTGGAATTACCCAGGCAAATAAACTCATAGAGAGGCATAAAAGTTTTTAAACAAGTTTTTAGGATTGGGACCTCTGCGTGGTTCCTAAACTGATGGCACATTATGAACATTTACCTTCCAGTGCCTGACAGGGTATGGAAGACATCATGCACTTGGTTTTTGTCAGTCCTCTTGCAGCTTGCCTGAGTTTTCAAATCTAACTTTTTTTTTTTTTTTTTTGTCATTTTAACTCGAGAATGAATTAAAAAGAGTTAGGAGGAGGAAAGAATTCTTTGCTGATGAAAATGTAAATGGAAAAAATCATATAAAAAGAAAGAGATAAAGGATATCTAAATAGAGATGTAAGAGGAGAGAAAAACCATCTGGGAGTCTGACTATTCAGTGACTTCAATCCACATTAAATTGTCAGGCAATCAATCACACTGTATGAAATTCATGAGGCTGGTAATTCCTTTCTATATAACCACCCAGCAGCACAATTCATTAGTACAGTGTCAGTACCCTCCCCAACTACTATCTGATCCACTCCATAGTTTATCTGAAATGTAATATCCAGAGTCCATAAACCTTGCAAAAAGTTTTTCAACCATTTTTACTTACATATAAACAGGTTAAAGCTGTATTTTCTTGCTATGTTCTGTTTCTACAGCTCTTGTAACAACTTAGTTTGCTGTGAGTAAACTATATTACTCTATACTTGTAACTAAACTATATTACTCTAATACTTGTACTGTGGCTGCAGATAGAAATTCCTATCCAGCTTGGCTTAGTGGTGTTAGTAAACAAACAAACAGAAGGATGGAGGCAGTCCCTGGACCATAAAAAGTTTACAAGCCAAGGAGATGTGCCAGGCAAAGGGCAGAAAAAAGGAAGTACCATGCTCATTAAAAATGAGGAGCCAACATTAAATAACAAGAAATAACTTTCCTGCCAGTCACAAATAAAATCAAGCCCAGTGTCCAGATCCCACTCTACTGCTTAAATCAAAAGCTACTTTGTGCAGCCATGGAATTAGTCCAAACAACGATATTGAAATGAATATTATGGACTTTGCAGAAGGCGCATTTCAGACAGTGGTTCATAGCAAACCCCATTTTGAGAAGTATCTTTATGATACTTCTGAGTGGGAAAAACCAAACACATGCAATACACCTTTTCCCCACAGCTGAGTTGTGGCATGTTAATGCTGGCCACGCAGCATCAGCTGTGCTTGCCTGCACCCCACCTTCCCTGTCAGCACCGCTGAGCTTTGAGCTCTGGCTGTAAACCAGGATGTGCTCCACACTCCTCTGCCCCTACGTACACATGCATGCCTCGAATCCTCAGCGCTGAAGCACTGGAAAGAGACCCAGTCTGGGTGCAGGGGGGCGAAGCGCGGAGCTGCAGGGCCGAGGCCCCAGCACCGGGGTAAGACTCCCTCGTGGATCCCAGGTAATGGCAGAGGGGAAGGGAGTTGCAGAAGACCACAAAAAGGAGCACTGCCTGATGGTTTAGGGTACAAACCTCCCCCTTCTTTCACCCCCCAGACCTACAGTGCTGCTGGCAGTGGAGGAAGATCAGGCTGTGGTTGGGAGACTCACCCAGAGGAGGCTGGAGACCACTGATGCAATGAATTCTTCTTAGAAACAAAGCATTAGAGAAAGATTATCTTCAGATATCACTAGGCAAATAAATTTTGAATAAAGAAGAAGTGTAATAACTGCACAGACAATTCAACAGGGAGAAAACATTTGTCAAATCTTTCCTCTTCACTTATTCATCTGGCTTTGTTCAGTATAAGCACTCCTGCAAATAGTGTTTGCTAATTATCTTTGGTCAGCAAGATCAATCGCACAGTCTTTGTCTTTTTCTAAGACTGGCCCTGCAAATTCTCTTAATCTGCATGTAACATCCCCTTGAGAAAACTTCATTTTCTGTTATTAAAGCAAGCCCAATGTCCCTGAACTATACATTTTAGACTCTGAGGGCTGATGCTTCCTGTCAGAGGCACAATTTCAGTTCAAAATGTGCAGAACTTGTTGTTTCTACGTTTTGTTTTGCAACAGAAAGAGAAAAGAGAGTGTGCCTGTTTGAAAGCTCTCCTCTGAAAAATGCATGTTATGAAGAAAACAAGGTCTCTGCATTAAATTGTATTTTCTTGTCCTTTTAAGGTAGAGCTTCATATCTACTAAACTGATATATATATATCTAAAAGTACTCAAAACACTGCAATATGTATTCTTTGACGTTATCATCATGAATCCTGTATTCTTCAGGAGTCAGAATATTGGACCCTTACTAAGTTTCAGCTTGGCTACTTTACATTTGGCCTGAATATCTCCCGGCAGCTTCAGATGTGTTTCTTGACTCCTGTGACAAACTCACGTAGTGATACCGAATGCTGAGAAATGTGCTACCTTCCCACCTCGACAGGGATGGCTGTGTGGTTGTGCCTGCACACCCGTGCACAGCGTTATGGCTCAGTTTTGTGTATTTTCCAAAAAGGGGATCTACAGCAGCACGCTCCCGCTGTGCTCTGCAGCAGCTGTGTGCTGGCCCCGGTGTGCGGGAGCCACTGCTGCTCCCACCTCCTGCTTTCTTCAGGATGAAGCCTGAAATCCTGAAAGCAGGCTTTTATCCTGAAAAAAAGAAAAAAGTATTTTGCAAGAAAAGCTGAAGTGCTTTGTATTTGTGAAAACTCCCAACAGGACGACTTTAGAATCCTGGGCAGCAGTCCTGGTGCAGAGCAGCCTGTTGCCTGGTGGTCCACCAGCGTCCCTGCAGTGAGTGAGGCCAGAGGAGACGTCGTACCCTGCTCTCGGCACCAGGCAAGTGATGCCAGGGAGCTCCTCACCTCAGCTGCGTTTATCTGAAAGGTCTCACCCCCATTCCCTGCCACCGGGGCCGTCATTTCCAGCAAGCTGGACAAAAAGCCTCTTGAGGCTGTAGCAGGCTGCATTTCCTCATGGTTTGTCATCCAAGTAGCGGTGGAGTGTTTTGCGTGTGGGTTAAAATTAGGAGGTGTACAGTGGAGTGCCAGTGTTTTTTCCAACATAGTGTTTGTGTTTCCAGGGAAGTAAACAAGAAATACCTTCTCCAACCTCTCGGCTTGTTGCAACCAGCATGAGTCATGCAGCAGAAGCTAGCACGGCACACGCACAAATCTCTTCTTGGATTTGAAGAGACCAACATGTTTACTGCTTCTTTTTTTTGGTAAATAAATAACAGAATCAAGACATAGATAAATGATTTCTGAAGGAGGCAGGCAGCGTTCCTGAAAGTGCTGTGGTTAAGTGCGTTTCAGTGCCGTTTTTGTTCCAGTCAAATGGTTTATTTATTAAAAGGCACCGTAGCTACACTGGTCACTCATTTACCAGTGTCACTGACCAGTCTCTTTATTAAGGTGCACATCATCCTTTCAGTACTGCCAATAAACCCGAGTAGGTTCTTCCTGTCCCTATTCATAGAAGCCACCCCAGCTGAGTCCTCCCCTTTCATAAGCACTACCTGGGAGATCTCTGTATGACTTTGGTTTTAACCAGCTGCCCCAGAACAGGCTGGCAGGATGCAGCACATCCATTTTGCATGTAGCACACTGAAGTAATAAAGGACACGGGTAAGAGTCTTGCAAACCTTAGGCTATAGCAGAATGTTTGGCATTTCAAATGCTCAACTTTCTGACAGCTTCTAGGTCATGAATCTGTGCTGGTTGGGAGACGCATCTGGGGAGTACCAGTGGCACCTTTTCCTGGTCCTCCTGTCTTCCCTGTGACCCCCTAGGCTAGTTGAGTCTTTGCTAATCCATGGTGGTCTCTCAGTGCACACAAGTGAGACAGAAACCAGCAGAGTTCTCCTGTATCCTCTTACAGTCCCTTGTCCCCACCAGCCACAGCTGTCAGTGCCAAATTGCATTCTACCAGCCCTCAAGATACTCTGCATGGATATCTCTGCACTCTGCATCCTTGGGCAGCCCGTACTTTTACACATCTGGCCCCAGATTACTTCTACAGAGACATGCACAAAGCTTGCAACAGAGAAAAGAAATAAATCTTTTATTTATTTATTTATTTATTTTTAATCTCAGAGAGGGCCACAGCCACTGGGACATCCTTCCTCTGGACTGTGCTTCAGGCTTCAGTGGACAGTCCCTTTTAGTAACAAATTTGTTCGTTTGCACAGTATAGTTAAAACTATCCTGAAGCAGAAGAAGGGACAAACCTCATGAAGAATTTCTTATTTTGTAGACAGTCCCTCAGGTTCTCTTTCCAAAAATTGGACATAGAAGAGGAAAGCTGTCCCCTGCAGTGTCTGGCAGGAAGGTACCTGAACCAGACCTCCTTGGATGCTGGCAGCCATGGGACTGGGCCAGATCAGAGCGCAGTGCAGGCTCCAAGACCCACCATAAGCTGTGTGGCAGCTTCTTGCTGAGCACTTTGCTGCCACAGCAACCCGAGCAGCAGCAACAAAGCTCCCTCTTTTAGGTTGCTCTCGGGCCAGGGCCCCACATACAGGCACAGCGGTCACTGCAATGTGTGCATGCATTTAAGGTCTGGCCACATCCTCCTGTCGAAAGCTGGTGGGTGGTATTTGTCCCTCCCATGCCCTCTGTGGGGAGCCACCTCTGAGAACGAAGGTTACAGTAACAAGTCATTCCTCTTAAGATGTAGTGGTCTTCAAAAATAATTTTGGCTTTCTGCTTCATCCTTTCCTAGGATGATTCTGACTCAGAGTAGCGGAAGTGTTAAATATATCAGCTAAAATGCATTTCTTTTTCTTGAGGTTAAGATGGAGAGTCCAGTTCCATAAAGACAGATTTTTTTTTTTTCCTTGAGATATTGATAAATGTTCAGAGGAAGGATCTGACTGAATTTCCTGGAAACTGAAGTAATCAGTTTTTCTATATAAACTGAGCTGCTAGCATCATATTGAAGGGGTTTTGGTAATCAAGTAATAGCTTGCAGCTAAATATGACTTGATTAGATATATAATCTAGTCCAGATGAAACAGGGAGCTCTCCCACTGTTTTATTCACACAATTCCCACATGCAGACATCAGGTCACTGATTCTGTATTCTGATGCAAAACAGCAGAATAAAGATGCAGCATGTAAAGAGTCAGTTGCAGAGGACAGGTGTTAATCTTGGTATTAAAGGCTGATTTTAAGCAAGGATTTGAAAGGCATAACATGCATATCGGATAATCCAGATGAATGAATCTCTAAGCACTGTGACAATTTTTCAGAGAAGCAATTCCAGATGGGATCTGACTCACCCTGCTTGGCGCTATGGAAATATGTTTTAGATTTAGAGATGCAGCACATCCCAGTTCATAGAATCATAGAATCATAGAATGGCCTGGGTTGAAAAGGACCTTAAAGATCATCTAGTTTCAACCCCCCTGCTCTGGGCAGGGTTGCCAACTACTAGAGCAGGCTGCCCAGCGCCACATCCAGCCTGGCCTTGAATGCCTCCAGGCAGTTGTTAGGAAATGGTCCAGAGGAGTTGCTCTCATGGCTTCACATCAGGACATACCTGGCTAGCCCTGAAGTTAGGCTGGTTTGAATAAAAAATCTTAGGGTCAAATTCTGCCAGCCCTCTTGCTCACACCACCCACTGACAGGGAAAGGTACTAATCAGGTTGAGCTAATGTGACAGAATTGCACCATAAGTTAACATCTGATGTGCTAAAATGTTCTGCTGTAAACAAAAGTCTTCCAGGGACTCTGGCAACTCTGGCAAGGGCTGAACAGAGGCTATTTCTAAATGCAATATTCAGTAGCAGAGATAAGCAGTTTGGCATTCCTGAAATCTGATGCTTGAGCTTGTGTCCAAAGCTTGTACAGTTAGGAGTTCAGGCCTGATTCAAAGGAACAGAACTTTTTAATCACCTTATATAGGGCTAAGATCCTTTCCTTGCCTCACACATAATATATTCCTTACACTATGTGCAAATCCTACCTGGATGGAGAAAATAAAACCAGCAAACCATGAAATCTGGTCAACTTCACGAACATCTTTCCAGTATTATCACTCCTGAACTTTGTGAGACACTATCACAGAATTGCTGCTCTGATACTGCAGGTGTCTATCTCTGGATTAAAAGACCAAAGACATGTCTCTTGTATAAAACACGTATCACCAGATTATACATCTCCTTGGAAATCAGTCTGTGAGTAAAATTCTGTCTTTGGATGCAATGCTGCAATCAAAGAAGTTAAGACAAAACAAAGAGGGAAGCCAGTTTTCCAAGCAAGTTTAAAGTGTGTATTATTTATTAGAAAATTAAAAAAAAATAAAAAAAAATAAAATAGCAATTCAGAAATCAATAGCTACACCAGGTCCTGCCATTCATGTAAATGAATAAAGACCTTACACAGTCTTAGTCCTGCTGGTCTAACCAATAAATAACCAAGTCTCATTGGTTTAAAAAAAAAAAAAAAAACAGCCTTTTACAAGGGTATGAACTTACTGAAAGACATGAGGATGCTCCAGCCTTCCCAGTGGCACTGCTTGGAACAGCATGTGCACCCCGAGTTACATGCCATACCCACTTAGCTGTGCTGTCCCATTCCCCCTTCCTCATGCATTCTCCATATTGAAACTCCTGTGTGTTTAAACTGTGATTTAATGCAGGTTGTATAAAAGTAGCTGTACTGGGGCAAGAGAAAGATTTATTTATTT
Source organism: Anseranas semipalmata (assembly GCA_013399115.1). NCBI lineage: Eukaryota > Metazoa > Chordata > Aves > Anseriformes > Anseranatidae > Anseranas > Anseranas semipalmata. The sequence continues at coordinate 454,596 of VXAA01004704.1, forward strand.
GAACATCTTGTCTCTGGTTGAAAGTGAATGTCTAGTAAATAACAGTATAAAAAAAACAGTGAGCATATGGTGGTAATTCACCAGAATGTTTTCTAGCCTTCAGGGGCTCCATGAGCCAGAGGTGGTGCCCTTATATTTAACCACCCTGCATGGATTTCTCTTGAACTAACCTTTCTTGTTTCTTCTTCAATTTTGGTAAGTTTCAAACATCCAGAACATCCTAAGGCAAAACTGTTCCACGGCTTAAATTCATACTGGGTGAAGAACCACCTCCTCTTGTTTATACTAAACCTACCATATAAGCAAGCGATTCCTATCCGTCTCCTTCATGGCACTCATTAGCGAATATGAACAGATTTCTGTTGTATTTTCCCTTTGTTTGTCTGTTCAGAAAAGAATTTCAACAGACAATTATTTGTTTCACTTTGTCTTTGCAAATAATATCACATGCATCTAATACTGCATACGGCAGCTTGTACATACTTTATTGTTATTAAAACACAAAAATGGCATGTGACATTTTGAAAAGCTTGGTCAAGTTCCACAGATAATCCAGCTTTCTGATTTTATAAGAAAGCCTTTTTCCTCTTGTCAAGTATGTAGCAAATTTGAATATATTATCTAAAACAGATTTGCAAGACAAGAAAATTTTGGGGTTATAAAATATCACAGTTCTAGATGCAATCTGTTTTTCTTTCCTTAGACAAAGAAAAACACTTTCTAAAGCAGCCAGGGAAATGTTCTGGTTTTAAAGGAACGCATACAAATGTTACAGATATAGTTATGGATTTATTCATAATGGATTGAATAGGCTCTGTGGTAGTCCATTATCCATCATTACAGACCACTTAAAATGAAGCTGTCCAAGATTTTCAATGGATCTTTGAACTCCTCCAGCAAAAGCACCCACATGCACCAGATGATTACTTACCCGATTATATTACAATGGAGGAGATAGGACACAAGTGATTAGAAACTGAAGTGATGTTAGACACAATGCAGTTAACATGTCATTCCAATAAATGTTTGGCTGACTACAATATTTCAAAGCATAGGACACAGTTTTGTGGATCACAGACCCTCTTTGATGTCCCACAGCTATTGTCGCTGGGCAGCTCAGAAACTGTTCCATTTTAATCCATCCTGATTAATGCCACAAAATGAGTTTTCCTGACACCTGTAATTTTGCTCTGCTGGGGAGTGATTGAAGAGGATGGGCTTTCATCCCAGTGCAGCAAATCCCTGGCAGCCTGCTACAACAAAGAGTTAACCTTCTTCTTCAGCAAATGAGATGAAACTGTAACTTGTTTTCTTTTAATTAACTCCTCACTAGATTGCTCTAGGTTGTCCTGGCACCCCTCAGCTCCAAGACAATAGCAGTGCTCCCAGCTAGGGTAGGACTTTGGAGCACTCCAGTTTCCTGGGAGTAGCCGTGCTCTGCGTGAGCCAGGTCACGCTTTTCTCACGCTGTCTGAGAACGCTTTTGGAAAGACTGATTATGGGCACAAGGCAAGTCGAAGGTATCTGAGGCCATTTAGACCGACTCAGCATGCTGGTGAGTCAGGATGACCAGCAAAGATAACATATCAGCAACCCACACCAGGCCCCCCGTTGTTCATAATGAATTCCTTCCTCTGGGTTTACTTTCCACCCATTACTCTCTAGGTTTTCTTAGTTTGTCATTACTGCCTTAGGGCTTCCAGCTCCCACTTCTGTTTAGTTTTTGTCCCCATGTGAGCTTGGTTGCTCTTTTCCACACAGTGTATTCTTAGACTGTGCGGCAAACCGCAAAGCTTATGAATGAGCTTTGAATGCACAATGTTGCCATGACAGTATAAAGAAGATTTGGTTTAATTTTCAGGCAGTCCTGTGTTGAGCTGGGAGTGGGACTCGATGATCCTTGTGGGTCCCTTCCAGCTCAGGATATTCTATGATTCTGTGACAAATGACCAAAAAGGAACACTGCAGTGGTGCCAGGAGTTGGACCCAGAGAGGAGTCTGAGGTCAGGACTCCTGCACATGCTGTTCCTGGGTAGGTGCATATACACGGGGTCACTGTACACATCCAGAGCCTTCTGTACACATTATAGAGAGGATTTTAATGCAAACAGTGCAAATACTTTCTGGCAGGGACAGACACCAGCCCACAGCAAATAAAAATGCAGGAGAGCAGAATGACTTTCAGGAAGAAAGTGAAGCTACATACTGGATTACAATGTGCGCTCTTAGAAAATACACTAAAAGCATGGAAAATATATTTATATAGGTTTAAGCTGAAAGAAGAACATACAAGGAGTAGGTAAAGTGTGCATATATCATTTCTGGTTGGGTCTGCCATTCAGCGCAGGGAAGGGACTGTGCAGGCTGTCTGTTTGATTGGGCACTCCCACTTTTTCCGCTGATCTACAAGTGAATAAATCAGGGTTTGGACAAGATTTTCCATTATTTTATAGCAGTGCAAACTCGTCTGTGTCTCTCTGGAGTAATGCTGATAAAGATGAGAACAAAAACAGATGCCCCAATGAAAAGGTAATACAGATTTTGCTTAGATAAGAAAATATGCAGTTCATTATACATAAGGAGAAGGTGTTCATGGTGCTCATCTAGCGTGATGAATTCTCTCCACAAAACATATATAAAACTTGTGTGTGACTCTGCTTCTGGAAGTACATTTCTCTTCATACTGACTAGAAAGAGAACTGAAATGATCAACTTATACTATGTGCCTAATTCATTTCAGAGCTCCACATTTTGGTGAAATCCCTCCCACAGAGCATAATGCAAAGTCTAGTTAAGTCAACATTAACTTTCCCTAGGCTCTAGCACATCAAATAAAAAACATCATTATAGCTAAAAACTTAACCTCACCTGTAACGTACAGATTTCCAAAGAAACAAAGTTCAATTATCACCGGTTTCAGAACAATTCACTGTTGACAACTGGTGCAAAATACATAGTCTGCAGAAAGATGTTACCCTTATATTCAGGGGACAAAGACTGGTTCTTTCTAGTTCGTACCCTTTTCACCACATACATTAAAATTGTACCTGCAAACTAGGTTAGGTATCCTAAACAGAAAACGGGATGATGTGAGAAGAGGTGCAGACTATAAGCTTGATATTACTGCTAATATCATGATTATATATATTTTTAAAATGTTGTCAGAATTCTTATATTCAAGTTGCTCTCATAAAATAGGAAAAATAGGGCCACATTGGTCAACATGGACATGGGAAACATTTTTCAAATCATCTCATGTAAAGTCTTCTGAGACATCCAGCTTTACAATGGGAGAGGTAGTCATGCTAGTCAAGGAAAACATTTTAAAGATCAAAGATTTAAATCAAAGTTAGGACAAAAATAACTTTTTCAATTGTTTAGCATCTGTGTTTCTGTAACACATATGGCTTTTATAAAAATATGCCAATTTATCAGACTGAAATGAGACTTTAATTAGACCATCTAGTTCTACATTGCCAATACTTCATTTATAAGAACTCTAATATGCATGAGTACATGGGTTGCTAGATTCAGACAGCAGGATTCAAGTGTTGGAGTCAGTCCAGCACTTTGAAGTCTGATGGTCTGAAGGACTAATTTTATTTTGGATTGTTTCTTGCCCTAGCAGAAGAGACTTTCAGTTTTGGGTAGAATGCCGAACTATCTACTACCTTTTAAACTTCGTGCTCGACAGCTCAGCCAAGGACACCAAATGAAAAGACACTGAGGTAAGAGTGTCTCTACTGGCAGAGAATCATAGGAAAACTTTAAGCTGGGAGGGATCTATGGAGATCTCTATTCCAACTTCTTACTGAAAGCTGAACTAACAACAATAGTAAATCAGCTTCCTCAGGGTCTTGTCCAGTCAAATTTTGAAAAGCTTTAAGGATGAAAAATCCAAGTCTCTGTTTAAAACCTATTCTAATGTTTCAAAGCTCTCATATTGAACACACTTGTCTGTACATCCAGGCAAAATTTACCTTGCTACAACTTTCTGCCATGGCCTCTTGTCCTTTCATCATGCACCTCTAAGAGGAACCTGGCTCTCTCTTCTCCATACCTCCCCTCCAGGTAGTGGGAGGCAGTAACTAGAGCCCCTTCACCCTTCTCATCTCCAGGCTAGGCAAACCTATTTTGTTCATTGACCTTTTCTGTGCCATGTGCCCCGGCTCCCTGACCATCTGAGTGGCCTTTCTGCAGACTCTCCCCATTTCCTTGACATCCTTCTTGTACTGGAGAGCCCCAGACCAGACACCATACTCCATATGTAGCCTCCCGAATGCTGAGTAGAGGGGAATGATCACATCTTTCAGTCTACTGGCACAGTTCTGCTTATAGAGCTTCGGTATGTAATCAAACGTCATTGCTGGAATGGCCCACATCTGACTCAGTAATGTAGGGGTCCATTTTCATTTCAATTTTCCAGAAGCTTATAGCATCAGCATCACCTGCCTTCCCTCTTCATAGCTGAATTGCTTTTTCTGTGAAAATGAACAATTTGGAAAGGCTATCTTAGGTTCCAGAACAGGTGGATAAGCAGCATCACTGAGAATGACGGTAGAGATGTCTACACCAGTAATGGGTACGTCTGTAGGCAAATAGTGTCTCTCTGCTGTCATTGTGTATTTCAGCAAGGACCACAATGGCAATTATGTCTCACATCACCAGCTTTCCAGTCTCTTCTGGGAAGGAATGCAGGCAAGAGAAGCTTCATCAGTTACCCCTGCAGTGTTCAGGGATTAAACTCTCTCTGATTCTCCGGCACTTTGATCTCTTTGATCCCAAGAGCACTTGCTTGTCCTTTACAATACTATCAGTGTTACCATCACACGGCGATGAGAACCACTCTCCTTCAACTTTTCAACTCTAACTCAAGACTGGCTTCTGAAGATGGAAGGTTATCTTCAGCAGAATAAACAACACTCTTCCTTCTCTCTGGTGTTTTTGTTTGTTTGTTTGTTTGTTTGTTTGTTTTTAATATATGGCTCATTGTAAAGCTAGAAGCCATAGAACATTTTTGTTCTGAAAGTATTTAACCATTGCTGAGTATACCAGACTGAAAGGATAACTACCTGCTGTACTTCTACGCAGAGCAGAAATTGATAGGTTCCAATAAACTTCTACAGGTACAGCATGAAACCAGAGAAAAGAGTGTAAAATTAATCATCAGAGCTCTGTAAAGCCCACAAAGAACTTGATGCAGCTGAAACCCTTGGCCCCAGGATTCAGCCATCTATTATCCAAAATATGGCTCGATACAGCCAGGTTGTGGCCTCAGTTTAATTTTACTAGCAAAATTAGTGTTAAGGTATTAAAAAGTACATGAGCTAAAGATTAAAAGGAAAAAAAAAAGGATGAAAGAAAAAAAAGCAAGATGAAAACACATGCAGAGACGTAAATTTTGAATAATAGTTGGTAATAGTTAGCAACTCAAGTATTTGAGAGGAAAAATACTGAAGTGATACAAAACCCTAAGGAAAGAAAGCAGAGCACTGGCTGTCGGCAACTCAGCAACATCAAGGACCAGATAATTCCAAGGAGCAACAGATGCCAGCACTTCCCAGACTGATGACTAGCTGGCCAATAAATAATTGCTTGATATTTGTAAGCTGTGTATATCCTGCTTGCAGAATGTCTTTGTGCACAGTAAAAATACCTGAACGAAAACATTCCCAGTAAGGTGGGGTTGCATGGCCATCCTGAATAGCTTAAGACTGATATTAAGAAGCTCCAGAAGCAAATCTTCTCATTCACACACACACACGTACACACAAGCAAACAAACAAAAACAAACCCAGAGGTTTTTACTATTCAGTGTGTGCAAGTAATGCCATTGTCCACAGGACCCTCTCACATGATTTTGAGGGATTTATTTCATTTTGTTAAAGGCTTGGTGGGTGGTTGGGAATTTGGGGTTGTTTTTCACTACTTTCTCCCACAGTTCCTCTGTGTGCCTTAAATCTGCCAGGTGACCAAGGAAGTATGGTGGATACTGCCAGATATGAACCATGAGGCTGCACAAGAGCAATACCTTACCACAACACAAGTAAGGCTACGCTGCAGTCAGAACTGTATGCCTAAATCAGGGTACCCACTCAAGTATATAGAGATGTCCCAGTCATACAGCTACCACCAGCTCGTACTGGAGTGCTAACGCGGCCTTGCTGCCAAGAGTTGAGACAACTTAATTGTGTTTACAGAACAGAGTTCATGGCTAAGCAACTGCAAAATGTTTTCATAGCTCAATTCAGCACGCAATCTCAAAGACATCTTCCTGTTTCTGACCTTTACTTACAGAAACATTATGGCACAGGGAGGCATGACCAACTAAGCACTTCCTCGGGGAGTCTAGTTTTGGTCTAGTCTTGGTGGTGATATGTTTCTGTTTCATATATTCTTCACTGTTAGAGGAATCTGAAGGGAAGAAGAGGATTTTCCCTTAATCATGTGAATGTTAACTAGCAAATTGTCACCTTAGTTCCAGAAGAACACTTTTAACAATGAGTTTTAGCATTTTTTATGATGGCTTAATGTGGAATCCGTTTTCCTGATTTCCTAATGCAAAATGTAGCAAATTGCTTAGTTGTTATGGGGTTCAAGCTCAAAATATGCTTCTTGGTGGAATGGATCTTCTTTACAGTTTTCATATCGGTTTAGCTTTCTAATGTGCTACAGGCACTCTCTAGATAAAAATGTGATAGAACGCATGTATTAAAGTATTATTGTCCCAAGGAAATGCAACATTCTGGGGAGTGACACAGAGCATACTTTCAATGACAGTAGACAACAGTTTTTAGCAAGATATTTAATAACTTCCGTAAAAGCAAGCAAGCATGTAACCTGGCATTTTGCTAGGTCAAAGCTAATAATCCTTACTCTTATTCCAAGCACTGCAAGTTCATTAATGAGCACAAGTTGCCATTCACTTGATTTTCATGCAGTTCCCTTGTCATAAATTTATTTTTCAATGTACAGAAACATATTTGCCTCTTCACATATAACTCTTCTAAATGTGCAACAGAAGAAAATCTCTCTGACAAACACATTAGCCAGCTCGCACTCAGTGCCTCCAGCACAGTATTCACTGTTTTATTAATTCCTGTCATAAGCTGCAGCATTTTCTTGACAGACGGCTAGTGTGTTCCCACTTCAAAATTAGAGGCAGCAAGAAGAGAGCTGATACATACTGATGTTGCAGTCTCCCTCCTAGTGATGTGGAAAGCTCCAGTTTCAGGGTTCTCTGCCTGTATTGCTTTCTGGTGGACTTCTGGTGGAGACCAGCTCATATGGCAGAGCTCGTAATTCCTTAAACATGGAGTGAGGGAGCATAGAATAATAAAGGATATTCACAACATCACATTAACAGCAAGGCTAAATGAAACACTGTGAAGCTTTTTAGTTTCCAAAACAGTAGTGTGTACACACCTAGCTAACTATCCTTGAAAATAAGGTGTATCAAAAATATCTTTCTGTTTGCTGACCAAGAAAAAAAAAAAATTAGAGGATATGTGTTTCCCTTTCAACAGCTGTTGGCCAAACAAGTAGTCTCGCAGTGGGTGACACACTGAATGTCCAAATCTTCCATTTGGCTGGGCCAAGCTGTGGTGGCTTTCCCCAGCCCCCTTAGCAGTTCCAGTCCCAGGCCAGCGGTGCCAGAGGGCGGTATGCCAGTCCTGGTCATGCACAACAGGCCAGTTCCTAACTGTTCCAGTACCGTGCCCCAAGAGATGTCCTTTTCCCTGCCTGATGGCTGCACACATTGAGTGAAAATGAGAGGAAAACAAGCAAATCAGTAGAGAGAAGTTATTTGGGGCAGATGAGAAAACAGGCAGTACCCAAAGAGAATCAGCTCTAATCTTTGTTTAGCAAGTTAACAAGATCACTAACTCCGAAGGCTGGTGAAGCAGCTGTATGAGAACGAGTAGTTTCAATTCTTCAAGGTTTGAGTAAACAGATTTCTTGCTTTGGCTTCACAATGGCATGAGACCTTTAAGTTTCACTTAGAGATCAACATTCAAAGCAAGCCAGAAGTTCAAAATGAACCTCAGCTGGAATCAATGACTTCTTCTGAGCTTCCACAACACATTTGGTATTTCTCAACACATATCCTAATTGAGCAATCTTTCCCCAGAGAAGGGAGAAAAGTTTTATTCAGTTTTGTTTTCAAGCAGCATTTCAGACCATGTTCTCATTTAATTGTACCAATACAATTTTCATTGGAGAATCTTGGTTTTCATTGGAGAATTCAGGTTTTGATTTCCAGTCCTTGTAATCAAACCATCAATGACAAAGGACAAACAGGAATCTAATGCTAGAGAACTGAGTTTTCAACTATGTTATATGAAATGATTATATACTTAATATTTTAATACCTTGTTCTTCATAGACTGTTTCACCTTTCGATATTTCATATGTTTTGTTTCTCAGTCTTTGCAATTCACCCTTTGGATTAGTATCTCTAGGAGAGGGAAGAGTATGTTACTTCATCTTTGTGAGAGTGAAATATTGGTTGAGTTGAGTGAAATAGAAAATGTCATTTTTTGTTTCCTTTAAAAAGTGGATGTTCAGCTATAGATATTTTGTAAAGGTCTATATCCACTATGACAAAGAAAAACATTTTAAGCAGATATTTCATTCATCAAATCAAATAGCCAGCAAAATTCTATACATATCCCAAATTTGAAATTGCTTACAGCATTTTCATTTCAAGGTTCTATTCAGGACTCATCATCATGCACATCTGGGGTCTTTGGGATTTTTAATCAGTTCCATGTAGACAATCAGTAAAGATGATACATTGAATAAGTCCAGCTCGTCACCTTTATCCAGATTCTTAATATACTACAGATGCCTTACCTCAGTATAGCACTTACTTATGTGCTCTAAAAGACATTCACTTCAGAATAAAAAATATTTTGTCTCTAATTAGAATAGCATCAGACAAAGGAAAAAAGAACCAAATAGAAGATAACCCTGTGAGAGCTAAGTTAATTCAAGCCCTTTCTGAATAGTCCCTTTAAACACTTTCTGAAGCATCCTGCATTTGTACAGCCCCTACTCAGGTTCCATATTCTACAATTGCTCATGCTATCTTGCTGTATGCCTCAAAGACCTGCAGAACTGATTTATTTTTGACCAGGACTCACAGAAGGAAGTTGAGTCTGCAGCCAAACAACCAACAGAAAATATTGATATATCTATGATATTCCCTTTAAATTAAGGTACTGTTAAAGCACTCAGTTCACACAGTTGTGGCTTCTGGCACTGAAATTTTTCAAGCCCATGCCTGAATGCCTGCTCAAGCTAAACTGAATGTTTGCATAATGCCTGTCTCCAAGGTAGGCACAAGGAGAGGAGACACACTTTGTAAATTTTTGCATCCCAAATATTTTCTTAATTTTCTAAGCGCTACAACATCAGAAGCAGCAAAGCTGTGTGGTAATCTTTAAAGCTGTTCTGAGCACAAAGATCAGAAATTACATTTATTCTTTCCCCTCAGTGTTTAGTCTCAGTGCGAACAGATGCATCAGTTTGATGATACCTGAACCTTCACCAAAACCTCTAGCTGGCCTTGAGAGTGGAGTTGTAGAGAAAAATAATAATAATAAATAAATAAAAACATAAACAAACAAACAAACAAAACAAAACAAACATATTTGCACACACTGTAAATCATTCCTCTCTTCTTAACTATATTATTCCCACATTCTCTCAGAGGGCTTACTAGTTGCTCACACCATCGTCAGTAACACTATGCCTCTGGTTAGAAATAAACTTGTTTTGGGAATACAAGTCTTAGGTAAGAAATTTTGCCCATGTGATTCAAAACTAATTCCTAATGTTGACACCTTGCTAATCATTTATGATCAGCGCTTATTTGTTTATCTCATTAAGTTCTACAAGTCCATTATATGTACATGCTTGTGTGCATTTTCTGAAAAGATCTGTTGCTTCTATTTGCTGCTGGCCATTTAAATGAAATATGATAATTTAACTTTGCTAATTGTGTTGGATTTACCCTAGGTCAGGAAAACTGCCTTAGCTCTGTTCTTAATAGTATCTCTAGTGTAACTATTGATTTGCAGTAAATAGCATGAGTTTCAATTCCAGATCCTAGCAATCTTTACCTCAAATGCATGGCAATATTGATCCTCCTTGGTGATTGTTTTGCCCATTGCTTTCCACTACAGTCTAGTCTTGTCACTGAAGATCACTTTCAGAAGTATTTTCCCAATGAGATAAATTCAATAAAGTCATCTGAGAATTAGAAGACAATTTAAGAGAATAGTTTTTCAGGGCAGGGAATTGTCATTGCAAACGTGAAGACTACTTATTGTAATTTAGGGCCTACTTCAAGTATTTAGCTCCTCTAAATTTAAGCCTTTAAATATATTGGTAGACGAAAGTGGAAGTGAATCTCACTCCTCCACATAAAAACCCAGAGGAGGGTGCAGTCTGCAGTGACACAGGTGCACAGATAGGAACTAGAATATGTACTGGGTCAGCAACTGGCCACTAAATGGGTCTCATTAAAGAGCTTCATTTTGATCTTGCAGATTTTTTATATCTTTAAGCTATAATTTTATGTGATTACTGAACAACAACAACAACAACAAAAAAGGATGTTGCTTCTCTCCACAATTGGCAAGCTCACTACTTTGCTTTGAACTGACAGTAACAACGTGCTCGTTCACAGAGACTGTTCCGAATCCCCCACATTGCTCCAAAGACCCCTTCCTGGGGGTGTCTGAGTGGTGCGCTGCAGTGACCTCTCAAAGGCCCAGGCAAGGGATCTGATCAGAGAAAACTGGTGTCCAGCCACATGAAGTGAGCAGCTGTCTTCTGGCCAGCATCAAAGCATTGCTTCAACAAGGGAACATAGGGACAACAGGTCTGAATGGCAGGGTGTACTCTTCCTAGCCCCTGTGAGCAGAGCGCCTGCAATGAAAAGAGCTATTATGGGACACTTTCAAGCCAGCATTTATAACATAACCCCACTAACTGAGTCATGTTCTCCTTTCAAATACAGAAGAACATTTTAAAAGCAACTTTACCCAAAATGCCAAAAATGTGTAGTCTGTCTACTGCTCTGGATACCGGTTTCTAATGATGCCAGAGGGCACAGACATGTTTCCTAACTACTGAAGCTGGCACAGCTTGTGAGCCACTTACACAAAGTGCAACCTCTGCTAAGAATGTCAGGGTGAAAGGCTACAGCCCCTTCTGACCACGTGCTGTGCTGCAAAAATGCCTTAACTTTTTCTTTCGCAATATTGAACACTACTCTAGTATTAGTGCTGTGCGGACAGATACAGTACGTCTTCACAAATTTGTCCTGCGCCTCTTGGGGAAAATTTGGTCATGCTGACTGAATGGTTCAACTTAGCAGCACTTTTCTCTAACACCTTGCTTGCTGGCCTGTCAGCTTGGTTATTTGGCCTAGGTCTTTAATAATAAAGTAACGTCTGTGTCACAGCCAGAGACTCTTTGCTAAGTCCCACCCGGGAAAGAAGGGTCTGCTTTGCTGGTTTTCATCCAAATGACAGTGGGCAAATAGCTCTTTCCCTCACTCTCTTCCAAAATCGGGGACCCAGAAGGAAGCAATGGATGAGTGCTGGAGGTAGCATGGTAAGGATGGGGTCTGCTGTATGAACCAGAGTTTGTTGTGTGTACTAATCGCAACAAACTTCAGTTCCTTTACTACCTGCTAGTAAACCTCTTCCTGTGTAAGGGTTCAGTCTTCACTGATTCTCTTTCACCACCAACAAAACACCTCTGATTTCTAGGAAATGCCAAAAAACAGCTTATCTGTGGCCTAAAAGCATCTAAAAAAATCCCAAATAATTTATAGGGTTACCAACACAAGGAACATTTCTGTTCAGCTGCTAATGTTTCTGCTATGCATAACTTCTGTGAAAGCAAAATCAACATTTAAGCAACCTAACACTGCATGGCTTTTCTTCTAGCCGCAGCAAATACACGGTCACTGCCACCTCAGACCAGATCTCAAGTCTGTCTCCTAGAAATGTCTGCTTGCTTGCATCCATTTCCCAAACATCCCTCAAATTTCCCTTTGCTCACCCATTCACTGTGCTGTCCCCACCTGCACCCTGTTAGTCCTCTGAAGCTTCACACCATGTCTGGAGGGCTGCTGTGGAAAACCAGCAGAGTTATAGTTGCAAAATGTGACTGAAAACATATCTTGGAGATAATGGAGATAGTGGCAGGAGACAACCAGAGTTACTTTCCTCCTATTGTTTTGGGATAAGTATGTGTGCCATAATGCTGACTTTCCCAAGTAGATTTTACTGCTTCAATCTTGCATTTTAATGCTTTAATATCCTATTCTTTCAGCAGGCATATGAGTTGGAACTCAGTGACATGCTGGTGTTAATAGACATCTTCTAAGCAAGAGATAACATTAAAACTTTTTAGATGCATCTAAAAAACTAGATTCACACCTATGCAAACACTTCTTCTCTTCATGTCCAAACCTAGATTATTCCATTCTGTTGTTTCTTCTTTAGTAAGCAGAACAACATTTTCCCTCACCAACAAATGCATCCTTATTGCTAAATTATTTCAAAATTCCCTGATTTTTAGCCAGTAAAAGCAAAAAAGGTTGAAGCCTTTGATCTCGAAACTTTCAAAAGTCTTGTTTATATTTTTCTTTTCAACATAATTTTCTTTGAGACTCCACCCACATTTCAATTTTAAAGAGGCAAAAGCAAAACAAATATAAAACTTATTTAATTTGTTGTCATCTGACCTATTGTTTTGCAAATGAAGTGATACTTTTAAGTAGTGGCAGAAGCACAGTTTCGCCTGAGTTTCTGTTTGGTTGGAGAGCCAAAAAGTCAGTTCCTTATACAGTTCCAACCCATAAGGATTTCATTATTCATGAAGAAAACTCCAAAAAACATGGTTCCAGATATGTCTGTAGACACACTATCTCTAATATTTAACAGTCTTTTTCCTGAAACAAATTATGAACCAGGAATTTAAAATGTGAACTTTACAAACTTCTTAGCTATATATGTTAAGAGATATGTTTTGTCTGGATTTATTTGTTGCTATACTGCAAATAACTCAATTTCTGAACAGATGAGACCTTTCATAAAATAGATGTCAAACTGAAAGCATTCTTTTTGAGGAAACATTCCAGTCAATGTGATGCAAAACATCCTATGGCAGAAATTGTGTTCTCATAAAAGCCAAGAAATTCGGAATTAAAGATTTCATGATAGGCTTAAATTCAGCCCTTCTGTGAACATGCATCACAGTTAGAGCTTTCACAACGTAATCACACAACATTAGACAGTGTGACTAATCAGTTTGTAAATGCTCTGGTAGATGGAATTACATTTTTTTCCTAATAGCATGTTTTACATATATATTGAATCCTGCCTGACTTATACTGAAGCAAGTTTTAGTAATAGAGAATCTATTAGGGATCTATTCTAGAGAATCTAATAGGGATCTATAATTGAGAATCCCAAACTCTGAAACTTTAATTTATTAAAAATACTAATCAGATCTAAATAGCCCATCAGCTCACTTCCTACATAGCCAGTTTTCAGATGGTCAGGACTTTCTGTTACTATTGACCTGATTCCCAAACAAGGAATGCACTTGTCAGGAAAGCATCTTCCCACACAATCTTTTGTTCAAAGGACTGGTAAGTATCTTAAAGTTTTATATTTCAGCACTTGGCATGGCTACTGGAAACAATAGATTTTCATAATTTTTCCTCACATATATACTTTATAAGCATACATTAGAAAAATTATTTCCAAACATTGCAGCTTCATCTTGTTCCACAAATAGGCTGATTCTTTTTCAGCAGGATATTTGAACAATACTTTACTGTGCCTAAAACTTTAAATAGCACAAGTGGAATGAAACCCGTGCTATTAATACAAAGAATATAAATTATGATCTTCTCTACATTTCATCAACAGAGAGTTTTGCACTGGAAACGATTAGCTACAAGAATGTAATAGTTTTGTACTGGGGGGGTACAACCAAGCATAGCCTGAGTTCATGTTTTATTATTATTTTATTCTGTTAGGGATACTAAAATTTATGGTACAAAGGATTTTTATCCTAAAACTGACAGACTATATTTTCAGTATCAAGCTAAATTCTTCAACTACAGTTATTAAGAAACTAAGTCTAATCAAAAGATCTTAACTAATATGATTGTGTGTTTAGGGACCCAAGTTACAAATCCCTGTTAAGCATGGCAGAACCTGACTAATCAGCTTTGGAAAGCCTAATGAATTTAATTTAAAGCAAACTCCTATGGGGTACATAAGTGCAAAACGTCTTCCTAAATGCATATCAAGAAGCTGCAAGCACAGTGAAGTAAACGAGGCTGCAGCTGCCAATTTCTGATGAAATCATAAAATCATCACATCTTACCATGCTTAACAGTAAACTTTTAAAATGAAAAACACTCCCTTCCACACTGTAAGATCATATCACAGTCAAGTTTTAGGTCTATACATGCACACAAGTGCACTCTTCCTCCTCTACCCTGCTGAGGTGACGGGGACTCCAGTACCATCTCCTGTCCATAGAGAGGACAGAAAGAGAGGACATCTGCTCATCTACTCAGTAGATTCCTTCTACCCTCTCCCAGTCCAGTTCTGCTATGGGCCACCCAGCCTCACATCCTGAATGGATTTCTCCAAAGTAACTCATCATGCTCTACAACCCCTCCTTCCCTCACTTCTGCCGATTTGCACCTCCTTCTGGCCCTCTTCTTCACCAAAAATCTCTCCATTCCAGACTAGCTTCTCATCCTTCTCTCTCCCTTTCAGTATATTCCCACACCACACCTCCAGGCCCTCTGTTTACTCATCCTTGGTCCAGCCCTATCTCCCCACATCCCTTCTCTCTCCAGTCTCCCTGTATTTTGTTAACCCTCCCCCCAGGCTTCCTCTTGCCTCAGTCACACTCTCCTATATCCCTGCTATGGCTTATTTGTACCTACAGAAATACCCAAACAGTCACTGAAGCATCCAGGCAGGTAGGTAGGAAGGCAGGCTCCAATACATTTAAGAGAAAGGAGACAGATGCCTCTTACTAGACATATTCTTATAATAAGGACAGTAGAAGCCAGCATCACACCATCTCCAGAAGTATTGCAATAGTTTGCACATGACAGAAAAATGGAGAGTTTTTAATAGGGGTGCAAAGTGGCCCAGAGCAATTCAAACCTTCAGTGCAAGGAAGAGTAAGACATAGGAGCCCATCTCTGTATCAGATTCATGAAATCATCTGCTACCAGCTACCAAAGGGCAGAAGAACAGGGGACCAGTCATGCAGATGCTCCACAGAGTCCAGAGCTCCAGGTTATCAAAACAAATCTCTTTAACTGAGAAAGGATTACACTGACTTGACATGATTCAGTGTTGTTCTTCAGTTATTCTTGCTGGAATGCTGGCATAAAATGGAAGCTTGCCAACATAAAGATGGATGACAGCAGGAGTTATGGTGGGCAGTAGGTCACGTCCAAAGCAGACTCCAGCATAGCACAGGAAATTGATTCAGATGATGAGAAATAAGGCCCAGCAGAAGTTAGGAAACTTTGCACCAGTGCTCTTTTCAAAGCAGGTCACAAGTTTCACATCTCTGGGGAGGCAGCTCATGCATTTTACAAGATACATACATTTTTAATCAGAACACGATCCATGGAAATATTTTGAGAAACAGAAACCTCTGTACTTCTCCATGTTTGGAGACTGGCAAGAGGAGGCCTTTCAAAAATAAATAAATAAATGAATAGTAAATCCTTTAAACTTTCTTTGGAAAACCGTGTGGACAAGAAACTTAGAAAACTGATAACCAGTGACATTCTTACCAACAGACAGTCCATTGGGTGCTGTTGCTGGACCTTTCTCCAAGTCCCTGTGCAAAACAAACCACTGAACAACCCAAATATATCTACTGCTACTAAGACAAAACCAAAGCATCAGAACACAGATATCCACTAGATCATTACAGGAAGAATTGGAGACCTGAGAGACATGGTAAGATAAAGCTTCCCAAAGCAAAAAGATACTCTCATAAATTCTGCATTTCTAGATCATTTGTGATCAATTTGGCTGCAAAAATTTCTGGCAGATTTCAAGGATAACTTGGATGTGGTGCCATCTCAGTCCCAGGAAACATTGGGCTGTGCTCAGATCAGAAAGGCTTAAGCAAGCCCTCCTCATAAAGGTAAGAAAAACACATTCACAGAGAACAGAATGAGATTATGTTTAGACAGTATTTTTGATACCTGATTCAATCGAACCTCTGAATGAGCATCTGGAAATGGGAAGCACAAACAGTTTCACAAAGTCCTATGAGGACAGGAAATCTCTGATCACAAGGAGCATGTTGCGTTGGTTCACCACTGCTGAGCATTAGGGTGAAAGAACAGATAATGCAGATAGTATAGTTCCCAGAGAAGCTGGATGCCCCATCCCTGGAAGTGTTCAAGGCCAGGCTGGATGGGGCTTTGAGCAACCTGGTCTAATGGGAGGTGTCCCTGCCCACAGCAGGGGGGTGGAACCAGATGGTCTTTAAGGTCCCTTCCAACCCAAAGCATTCTATGATTCTGTGATAGTTGTAACAGCAGAATTTGAAAAACTGGCCTTGGATTTGCAATGTCACCTTTACAGGGACTGTTAATATTGGCATCTGAAAAAAGCACATGGATCCTACTGCCAACATTAATAGAAGTGTGCATTTTGGCAATGTAGTCAGAAATCTGATGGAAAATATAAGGCTCGTGCTACTATCCTCTTAAGAGATTGTATAAAAACAACAGAAGTACAAACTATGTAGGGAATTTTTAGGGGATTTCCACAGAGAATAAATACTGTCCTTTAATTACAGGGAACAATTTCACAGAGAGAAGTAGAAATGTTCAGTGAATTTGCCGAGAAGCTTAATATTTTCAGAGTGCTTTAAAAGTGCACCAGTACCCCTAAAGCCAATTATGCAGACACATCGCTTCCTAGTATCTGCTAAATAAAAGGACCAGAAACAGGCCTACTTCAGAAAGTACCCAAATCTTGACCTTTAGGAACACAAAGGCCTCAGCCTGTGCATATGCAGAAATTAGCAGTTAAGCTAGGTTACTGCACTAGATTGGCAGAACATTTGTTCCATTGATCCTTGTTCTTGTTCGTGGCTTTGTGCTGATGCTTAGGCTGAAGTCTTTTGTTCTGGTAAATAGCTTCAGGAGAAGAGAAGGGATACAACAAAGGCATTTAGCTTTTGAAGGGGCCTTTTCATTAGGTTATTTCTGTAAACAAAGAGAAGACAATGATACTGCTGGTATTCATTGGAATGCGTGCTAGTTTCTTCCTTCCGTATCCCTATTGTTTCAATTTGACTTGACTTTACAAAATGTGGCAGCAAGGAGAAAATAAAACCTGTGACCAATACAATTTCTGTAAAACAGAATTATCCAAACCAATTGGATCCGTATTTTTGTTTTACTCCCCCACCACCACCCTAAAGGAGCAGAAAAAAAATGTTATTATTGTTCTGATGTTTTCTAATTAGTGTCTGAGAAGTGTAATGCTGGGAATAAGATGCTTCAGAAACCTGTGACTCATCAGCTCTTCTTTGAAAAGCTAAACTTGGGAAGAACTTTATGAAGAATTTATTTATATTGTTAATGTCAGAAACAAATATTTCAGAGGTCCTTGAAAATAATCCAAGTTTCACATCTAGCACTGTAACACATAAAGATCTAACAGAGGAACCAAAGGCAAGAGAAAAACAATGACACAATGAACATTTTTCTGGATATCCCACAGTACTGGCTGTGAAACCACCACGTCGCATTTGTGTCTTCGTGGGACCTCTAGCGATGCATTTGCTAATTGCAGCATAAGGCTTCGTGAAAGCACCGTTAGCAACAGCCTGAGAATTTAGGTTTGCACATATGTTTAGCATTTTGCATGTAAACGACTACTTCACCTGAACTAGATTAAGGGCGCTTAGAAACTCAGTGGGAGGGTATTTGATTTGAGAGTTTGATGCAGCCTGGTACAAAGTGAAAGGTCATTCACAAACCCTCAATCTGATGAGTTTTCAACTCCCACACAATGACCAGGGTCAATCTAATCTGTGCATTTGATTTGTGCCTATCCCCACTCTGACAGTTTAATAGGGTTGAGAAAGCACATTTGGATTAATAATCTGTTTTAACGGATCGTTTGTAACTTGATTTGAAACAGCTATTTT